>JAJONR010001062.1:0-185522 GCA_029582245.1 Solanum etuberosum | reverse complement strand
CATCTTTATGACTTGGTGTAGCAAGATGTTATCTTGATTTTGCCTCAAACTTCTGTCTTTCTGACTTGGTGTAGCAAAATGTTGTCTTGATTTTGTTATGTTGTCTTGATTTTGTTAAATATTCTATCTTTTTGAATAGGTGTAGTAAATGATGTCTTGATTTTTGTAAAAAATTCCATCTTTATGACTTGGTGTAGCAAGATGTTATCTTGATTTTGCCTCAAACTTCTGTCTTTCTGACTTGGTGTAGCAAAATGTTGTCTTGATTTTGTTATGTTGTCTTGATTTTGTTAAATATTCTATCTTTTTGAATAGGTGTAGTAAATGATGTCTTGATTTTTGTAAAAAATTCCATCTTTATGACTTGGTGTAGCAAGATGTTATCTTGATTTTGCCTCAAACTTCTGTCTTTCTGACTTGGTGTAGCAAAATGTTGTCTTGATTTTGTTATGTTGTCTTGATTTTGTTAAATATTCTATCTTTTTGAATAGGTGTAGTAAATGATGTCTTGATTTTTGTAAAAAATTCCATCTTTATGACTTGGTGTAGCAAGATGTTATCTTGATTTTGCCTCAAACTTCTGTCTTTCTGACTTGGTGTAGCAAAATGTTGTCTTGATTTTGTTAAAGATTCTATCTTTTTTTAATAGGTGTAGTAAATGGGGTCTTGATTTTGTTAAAGATACTATCTTTATGACTTGGGGTTGTTAGTTTGTTAGTACTAATTTGGGTTTTGGTTCCTTTCTGTTTAGTTGTATACTCAGATATTGGGAACAAGGGTACAATATGGACTGCAGCGGCACATATTATAACAGGGGTTATAGGGGCAGGGGTACTATCACTTGCATGGAGTATAGCACAATTAGGATGGATAGCTGGTCCATTGGCTATTCTGTTCTTTGCAGTAGTGGTGCTATTTGCAACTACCATACTTTGTGATTGCTATAAGTCTCCAGATTCTGTGCTTGGCCCTTCCACAAATCACTCTTTATTGGAAGCTGCAGGATTTTACTTTAGTAAGTTACTGTTCACTGTATATCTTTTACCTTCTTATTATTGCCTTGTAGTGTTCATCTGTACCCCTTCGGCGGAAATTACACCGTTTATACATGGATAACATTATTTTTATGTATATATAGTAAATGTTTTGAAATCACTTAGTAAAAATCCTGACTCCGCCACTAAATCGGGCTAATTTACCCACCTCGGCTATTTGATTGGTACCTGCTACCTACCACTATTACATATGTTGGATAACTCTATCGCCAAGATTTAGGCAGAAGAGAAAAATCACTCTGTTGGGATTTGATTTACCTTCTTATAAAACTTTTGTTGTTATCATCATCATCATCAATTATTTTGCATATGAAAGTTGGATGACTTTGGGAGAGAAGGCCGAACAGTTATGTGTAGCTATTGTGACTGAGAGTTTGCATCCCTGGAAATAGAAAGAAAAAATAAAAAAAGTCTACTAAGAAGAACAGAAAATATAAATATAATCATGTTATTGAGAACTCATGTGGCTTTAAGAAATTAATAGTTACCGTATCATAATTGAAACAATGTAAAGATTGTGGAATATTTGACATACTCTAAATTTTTGTTCACCTTATTGTGACATTACAAGTTTTCATGAAGGCTTGGCAGTCTAGTGGTTCCATGGTCTAGTGATCAGGACATTGGATTCTGAATCCATTAACCAGAGCTCAAATCTCGGTGGGACCTTTAGTTTTGGGTCTATCGGAAACGGCCTCTACCCCAGAAAGGTATGAGTAAGGTCTGCCTACATCCTACTCTTCCCAAACCCCACTAGTGAGATTACACTGGGTATGTTGTTGGTGTTACTTGGCAGTCCCAGTCACATCGACCAAATTTGTGATTTTCCATTGATTTTAATATCTTTTTTTTTTTTCATACTAGCATCCAAAAAAACCAAACATTGATTTGAACCTAAGTTTGGCTTGACCTGTTAGGCCTTGAAAAAGACATGCACATGGAGTGTGTGAATGTAAATATGTTATGTACAGATCTGGCCATAGTGACAAGATCCAAAATGGGTAAAAGTTATTGGACTCTATGTTTAAATAGTCACCCCACCCCCCCTTGTGAAATGTCTATCTCATTGGTAGGTTCAATTTGGACTGTTGCTTTTATAATTATATGACAAGAATATATTTTTTCTTCAAAATTTGTATCTATTTGCAGTTAAAGGGTAGAATTACAGCAAAAGAGCTACAACCAAACATTTCTTTATAGTGGAGGTTCCATCATTGTTGACTAAATTTGTGGCTAACTCCAACAAAGACATTCTTTCCCCCTATCTTTTTCATTAATATGATGACTTATGAGAACTTAGCACTACTACATGGTACTATATAGTATATAGTGCTGTTGTTGTGAAGGGAGGAGTACTAGAGAATTACGTCTTTGAACGTTTCTACTTATAGGTGAAGGCTTTATGCAGCTCATGTTTTATGTAGTATCTATTAAACCACCTGCATATTTTCAAAGAGTTGCTTTAAGGTTTTTAGTGTCCGTTGTCTTAGAATATATCGGTCGGAGATGGAAGTTCAACGTTCTCTAGAACAAGAGAAAACTTCAGGCAAAGATGATGCAGATACAATTAGAACTGGTAAGCTTTAAGTTGTCTCAAAATTTTCTACAGGGCCTGAGTTTTATAACATTGACTAGGATTAAATCTAAGAAACAATAGTCGACGTGTATTTTCCTGCCAGGAACTTTGTGGACTGCAGTTGCGCACATCATTTCAGCTGTAATCGGAGCTGGTGTTCTCTCTCTAGCCTGGTGCACAGCACAATTAGGATGGATTGCAGGGCCAATCACCATGCTTTGTTTTGCAGTTGTTACATACATATCTGCATCCCTCATATGTGATTGCTACAGGTCACCTGATCCCATAACAGGAACGCGAAATCCCTCTTACATTGATGCCGTTAGAGATAATCTTGGTAGATTGTTCCATCCTACAACATAGAATTATCTTAGAAACTCTTTTAGAATTTTCTCATATGAGGATTCCTCTTTTACATTATATTGGGGGGAGGGGATTAGACGCGTCTTTTATGTATTTTGACTTATACTCGTTCAGGCAAGAAATGGACGTGGTTGTGTGGTTTGCTTCAGTATGTGAGCTTCTATGGGACTGCTATTGCTTATGTAATTACAAGTGCAACAAGTATGAGGTTAGTTAGCTATATACATATATATGCAGTTCAGATTTTTGCCTCTCTGAATTCGTAAGTGTCTTGATAGCAGTATCTACGACATTTTTCTTTGCTCATTTGTTTGGGTTATTAGATAACATTATATCCATTATAGTGATGCCTAGCCTGCAAGAGACGGGGTATGCAATTCAAGCTGAATGAGATATGCTTCTGTTAAGTTATTAATCCGACCGACAATTTTTGCAGAGAAATTCAGAGATCAAATTGTTACCACAAAGGAGGAGAAAAAGCTGTTTGCCAGACTGGGACAAACAATTTCATGCTGATTTTTGGCATTATTCAGATAGTAACGTCGCAGATACCAAATTTTCATAACATGGCGTGGTTGTCTGTTGTTGCTGCGTTAATGTCATTTTGCTACTCTTTCATCGGATTGGGCCTTGGATTTTCTAAAGTGATTGGTAAAGCCTTGACTGTTCTTTTTCTTATTCTGTTTCTTGTTTTTTCATCTCGATTTCCAAAAATATATCGAAGAATCTCGTGTATTATGATCTTAGTTCCAATCATGGAGAAAGCATTTTCTTTTCTCATTTCCCCGTTGATGTTGGGTCTGCAGATAATAGGGGTATCAAGGGAAGCATTGTGGGAGTACCAACAAGGAGTGCTGCTCAGAAGATTTGGTTAGTTTTCCAGGCACTCGGAGACATTGCTTTTGCCTATCCTTATTCGATTATTCTCCTCGAGATACAGGTATTATGTAATGATATTCCACAAACTATACAAGTTTTAACTTCTGGCATTTCTTAATATATCATAGTGAGATATAAATGGATCCAGCTCGTAGAATTTGTCCTGATACTAGATCATTGCATATTGATTTATATAGTAGACCTCGACTTGTTTGGGGCTGAGTCATAATTGTTGCTGTATAGTTTTTCTAAAATTTGCTCAAGATTAATTCGGAGCATAAATATCAACTTAGCTAATGTCTCTGAAACCAAACAAGACATAATACTAACACTCTGAGTTGGAATAGTTACACACAGTATCACAAAAGACTGCTGATGTTTCTCCTTATATTAAAGCTGTTCTTTTTTATGGAGTGAAGGATACACTAAAATCGCCTCCACCAGAAAATCAGACCATGAAGAAGGCGTCAATAAGCGCGATAGTTATCACCACTTTCTTCTATCTATGCTGTAGTTGCTTTGGATATGCAGCCTTTGGGAACGACACACCAGGGAACCTCTTGACAGGTTTCTACGAGCCATTTTGGCTTGTTGATTTTGCCAATGCCTGCATAGTCCTTCATCTGGTTGGAGGGTATCAGGTAGTACTAAAATCCGAGTCTTTTCCTTCCACCCTTTACTTGGTTCACGACAATTCTAACCTTAACACGAACAAAATGCCCATTTCCTTAGGTATACAGCCAGCCAGTATTCGCATTTGTTGAAAAATGGGCTACTCAGAAGTACCCCGAGAACAGATTTATAAATAAATTCTACGCCATCAAACTCCCGGTGTTGCCAGCTCTCCAGTTGAACCTCTTCCGGTTATGTTTTCGGACTCTATATGTTATATCTACAACAGCAATAGCAATGACATTTCCATATTTCAACCAGGTATTAGGAATCTTGGGAGCATTGAACTTTTGGCCTATGACCATATATTTTCCAGTGGAAATGTACATTGTGCAAAGAAAAATTGGAGCTTGGACAAGAAAATGGATACTTCTTGAAGGTTTCAGTATGGTTTGCTTGATTGTATCTTTACTGGGCTTGATTGGATCAATTGAGGGAATAGTTAGTGCTAAATTAGCTTAAGATGTAAAATTTTCTTCTTTGATTCTCAATAATCTTACTATTAAATAGTTAGTAAGATTTGTAAGCCAAAAGACACTCTATTCATGCTATTCTTCAAATGGAATTTACAAATCTCATTTAGTAACTTAAAGTACATAGTGTTGTTTTTTAATATGCTTTATTTGAGCCGAGAGTCTATTAGAAACCACATCTCCATCATAAAGGTAAGAGTAAGTCTACGTTAAATACCATCCTCTCTGGACTTCATTTGAATTTTTTTTTCCATGTTTTTAGGTAAAGTTTGTTCAAACAACTAAATCTTATTTGCAAAAACTATAATCAAACACAACTCCAACTTCAAAATTTCAAATAAAGTGAAAATCATATATATTATATTATATATCATATATATATCTATATTACCTTAAAATCACGAACTCCTAACTTGAATGTTAAATTACTATAATATCCCTAACTTACGTTGTGACTTTTTTGATGAGTTGTGACTTTTTCCATAAGTTGTGACTTTTTTCGAAGGGTTGTGATTTTTCGATGAGTTGTGACTTTTACAAAGAGTTGTGACTTTTTCAATAAGTTGTGACTTTTCCAAAGAGTTGTGACTTTTTTAATAAGTTGTGACTTTTTCAAAGGGTTGTGACTTCTCGAAAAGGTCATGACTTTTCAGATGACACAAAAATCATTTGTTCATACTACCCTTTTGTTTTACTTATTTACTATTTCTTAATATTTCAGTATTTTAGATGAAGAAAAATTCATATGACTTGTAAAAACGCCAGTTGAAGTTTGTATTAGTTTAATTTTTATTATTTATTTAATAGTTAATTTTAAGAGATAAATATTTTCATTAATGCAAATATATATTTAAATTTGGGTAGGTATTTGTATTTAATTAAAGTATTACATATGTCACAAATGTATTATCAAGTTAACAAGATCTTCTAACTTCAAAATATATTATTTTAAAATGTTTCGAGTTTTTTTTTAAAAAAAAAAACTCACAACAAATGTGAAAATATGTGAATATATAAAATGTAGTTGTTCTCTTCATATGTTCATATGACATCTAAACAATTTAACGTTGAATACACATGCAAAGCACATCTGGTTAGATGACAAGAAAAATACAAAAAAAATATTGTCTATAAGGTAATATTAGTGAGATAAGACTAATTACATGATTGAACCACATCAAATTGAAATAAATATATACATTATTGCATTTAACTAATAAAATTTTCATTGACCATCTTCATAGGTTTGCGTGAATAAGAGATATATATGACGATCCACGTTGAACATTCACAAGAGAATCTGCAATATTATTTTTTGGTAAGCTTATTATTCAAATATTTGCTTAAATAAACAATACTATTTACTATAACATATATTTTTGGAATTGGTAATCACGTGCAACGCACGTGTCAAAAAACTAGTATTATTATAAGTGTGAAGCTCCTAACTTAAAAGTTGAATTACCATTTTGCCCTTATTTTATCCCTAAACTAAATTAAATATTAATATATAATTAATTTAATATTAAATAATAATTTTATTTAAATTCATGCATCTAGACACAATGGTTCAAATTCTTTGGGATATTAAATTTTCTATCCCATCGTTTTTCTACTCATATAATTTTTAATTAAAAAAGAGTGAACATACCCTTCTAATTACTGCATTACTAACTAATAAAATATGAACTTAAATTCAACAAATGTTATCAGAAAATGGACTAAATACGCCTATTAGTTTTGTGTAGTAAATGCATGAGGAAGTTATTCATGTACCAAATGTGGATAACGAAGAGTCAAAAAATAACTTTAAATTTTAATTTATAATAAGTGGGGTAATAAAGAGTCTATCAAAGACACTCACCAACAACATTATATATATTCCCTTCTTTCATCCAAATTTGTGATCATCTTGCTTTCTGTAGATTAATATGCATCATTTGTAAAAATATGATTATCAATTTGTAATTGTAAGAATCCTTACTAATTCTTATATTTGTGTTCTTTATAATTTTATTCATATATATATTTATCTTCTTTTTGTTGAGAAATATGTGAATTGGCATGGTTATAAGATGGAAGTTCATCAAATACAAAATTGCAAGTGAATTTTTAATTTTCATATCTCCATCTTTTTAAATTTTCAAATATAACTTTGTAATTGATTATTATACTTTTGTATTCTTCTTTTCTTTTATCTTTAGGATATAAATATAATAAAACTAATCCCAATTTATATTTATTATTAACTATTTTGAGGATAAGCTAATCATGTTGAATCTTCCGGAACATTTTGGTTGCCTCAATCGTTTCTGATTAAAGTAGCTATCTTCATAATAGTGATTTTTTAATTGTTCCTACTTATGATAATTTCAAGTGAATTCTTTTTTCTTCTTATAATGTTTACAAACAAGATATATATATATATATAGCCTCGCCCTGAAAAGTGAAAAAAAAGTAAGAGAAAATTACAAGAAATGAAATGAAAGATTTTATATACTTGTAGATTGTAGTTATTTTTTTATTGTCTCCGCATTTCTCCATTTAAACACTTTGAATTTATAGGAGATAATTGTGAAAGTAACTTTAGAATATTTTTTGTTTCAAGATCTATAATATATAAAGGCAAGAACAATTCTCCTTGATATATCTTGGTTGAGTGTCTTCATCTTTTTTGAATTGCTTTTTGAGGATGTATTTTAGTTAACTTATTGTGTTTTAAGTTGTTTTAGCTTCGAAAGCACCATAACTCTTTAACCCACTATACAAATTTTATATAGTAGTAGCGGACAAACGTGCAAAGCACGTTCCTAGAACTAGTATTACTATAAGTGGGAACAAAAAAAGTTGAAATACCAAAATATCCCTATAAAATTGAGTTACTACAATAATGCCATTAAAAAAAGTTACTCTAAATTAAAATATTATAAAATATTTATTTAATTATATTTAGATAGTAATTATATAATATTATAGTATACAACACTAGAAAACTCAAAAGTTGTAGTAAATATTATTCATATAATTAATAAATCAGTTAATAGTAAGAGACTATATACATTTAACAGTATGTCATTAGTATATGAATAACTTGGATGTTTAGGCTTCTCCTTATAGTTCGTGAAATGTGTATTTTGAATTCCCATAGACTTAATAATGTGTATTTACTATTTCTTGAACTTTGTATCACTTCTTTAGTTCTTAATTATGTTTATTTAATGTCAATCTTAAATTGCTTCATCTTCCGATCTTTATTGCAATATTAACTTTTGAAATATCAATGTACATGTAATCAATCAAGGATTTATTTTCCTAATAAAATATACCCAACATTTTCATTCATTTTCTCCATACACGAAGAGTTTAGAAGTTATAATCACGATTTATCATAATTGAGCTTTTGATAATTTAGTAGTGAACCAGGATAGGGATGTAATCTTGGTTGCCTAATATATGCTGCTTCTTGAAAAGGTATTTGGTATATGAAATGAAGTTTTTTGTTATTTTCTTGTTGCATCTTTTAACCAAATTAAAATTACATACTTTTGAATAAACCTAAAGATTATGTATCACATTCTAAAGATAATGGAGTTACTGGACATGTATACATGGGAATAGCATGGTTGCCTCGAATGTAGTACATCATTATTTATATGGGAAAAGGCATAAATTCTCCCCAAATCCTGTATCGAAAAATCAATTACACGTTCAAACTATTATGGCGACCTATTACACACCTAATCTTGTTCAAAGTGATATTAATACCCCCTTAGAACGTGACATGGCAAAGAAAGTGTCTTCACCTTTCTTAAGGTGCGTGAGTAAAAAAAATATATGTTAAAATGACAAATTTGAACACATGACACTATTTTATTGGTCATTATATAATTATGTATTATAATTTTTAATTTATTAATTATTTCAATTTTCTTTCTTTTTAATCTTTTTATTGGTGGCCCCAATTTCTTTAAAGCATTTACATTTTTCTTTACTTCGAGTTCTTCTTCTTCTTAAGGAATCACAACATTTGTCACGATTGTTTGATGAAAACATATTCAATACTCTACCCTTAAAGAGGAACTTTAAAAAGAAATAGAAAGGGGTAGAGAAGATAATGACTTTCATAGAAAAGTTAATAATTTTCAACTTAAAATTCATGATTTTTCCGTTCGAACTCGCCGAAGGATTCCGGAGAAGATTATCGAAAAATAATCATGAGAAAGATAATGATTTCTATTGAAAATCCTATAACATTAATGCATAAAATTCATGATTATATTGCCTAAATTTATCAAAAGTTCATCGAAGAAAATGATTTCTCCATCTTTGTCTTCTCTATTCTCGTCGGAGCACTACCTACAACCACCACAATTTATTTTTATGTCACAAATCATCAATAGCATATTTGATTAATCATTACACACAAGGAATGCTAATGGAATGCTTGTTTACATACATAGTTATCAAGATTTTTTAAGAATTTTACAAATCTGAAAATTTTATTTGTTCCACCAGCAACAATGGTGTTGCCCATCGCCTATCGCTGCCGCCAACATCTCTATACTTCATAATCGACTTACTAACTCCTATTTTACTTCAGATTTTTTTATCTTTTCCTTCAATTTATGAACAGTGGAGAAGAAGAAATAGATTTTAAAAAGAGAAATGTATAGTGAGAGGAGGAAGATGCCCAATTTTTTATATTTTTGCAAAAGTTTAAGAAAATGTAAAGAGATAAAGGTTTTTAAAAATTAAAATAATATTATTTATGTATGAAAACGTGTGTACAACACTTTTTTACACAAAACTAAGATTGTCTACGGAAGGGGGTAGTAATATCACTTTGAACAAGATTAGGTGTGTAATAGGTCGCCACAATAGTTTGAGCGTGTAACTGACTTTTCGGCACAAGTTCAGGGGGGAATTTGTGTCTTTTTCCTTATTTATATACTTGTAACTTTTTTTGGTTGGTAAAAAGCAAGTTAGTCCTATTTAGGTGTTTTAATCATTTTTTTAATATTATATCAACGCTAATTCTATGTCAGCAACTCCGATAATGTTAGATGTTATATTATCTTAATTAGTTTTACATAGTTCATCATTTCCTATTCCGTGAACTACTCCCTCCGTTCTTTTGTAGCTGTTACTATTTTGTTTTTAAAAGTCAAACGATATAAGCTTTAACTAACATTTTCAAATGTATTTTCCCATCATATTGATATGAAAAAAATTGCAATTTATAGTACTTTTCGTATAGTTTTTGAATATCTAAATTCTTATTTCAAAATATCAAATTAGTGTAATCTAAATTAACTTAAAAAAATTGGTCAAATTGACTCTCAAAAAGTGCAATATGACAACTAAAAAGGAATAGTGAGAGTAATAACCAAAATTGTGTTAAAATTAGATGATATTGTTGTGTTTGACTAAACACATACTTAGTAGAATAATACATAAAATTAGGCATGTACTTTTATAAAAATAACAGTCTTTGGAAACATGGGTTTGAAGATGTAAAATTAGGCATGTACAAATTTTATGAAAATAATAGAGGATAACACGTTCCCAAAGACTAGTATCTATAATAACATGTAGTGGCTCGTATATGGGATCTATTGTATGACATTATATGAATATCTATTTTGAGGTATTACTCTTTTAGAACATATTTGATTGACTGTTTCAGGTAAATTAGTCAAGTTTAGTAATTTTGCTAGTTTCTAAAAATTGAGAGTATAAATTATATTTAGAAAAAAATACAAAATTCTAAATATCGTGACTTCAATGCTAAAAAATCCAAACAAAATAAAAAATATTTAATTTTCATGGTGAAACGCCCACTTAATAATTCATTTTTTTTGACGTTTCAAAGATGTTGAAAGGCACCAAAGTTTTCTATCAAACAATAAGTTGTGGCCCTTCCTTTTCAATTTTGAAAATATCCTACACTATAGGTTAGATAAAAATACGAATATTCAATCATTTCAAAATAAATAAATAAACATGTGTCAATTTCTTTGAAATATTAAAAAGGAGTAATCACATTTTTGTCCCCTCAATCATTAGTAAATTCCAATTTTGATCCTTATAATACATCATAAACATATTAAATTATAATACATCATAAACATATTCAAACTTTCAAAATATGCATATTTAATCTCCTTGCTAGTAAATATTTACAAAATTATAATCATTATTTAATTATTCATGTATTACGCTAGGTTTATAACGTTACTTCATATGCTACAGTAATAAAATTTTAAATATAATATCAATATAACCTACTTTCTTCCAATATAAGAGGACTAAACATACATATTTCAATTAATTACTCCGTTCATTTCATTTTATTTGCTTTACTTTTATTTTTAAGTTTTTCTTTTTTAAAATGTTTTCTTTTTTTCAGACAATTCTTTAATTCTAACTTTCAATATGATATGTTTAGGACGATGAGATTAAAAGATATTCTGATATATTCTAAGTAATTTATTTTTAAGATCACATGACTCAAAAATTATCTTTACTTTCTTATTAAACTTTATATCACATCCAAACTAAACAAATAAATTGAAATGGAGTATTACACAAATTTGTAGAAAGAACTTTCTATTAAATTTGGAATATTCAGAAATAGATTCATAGTGATAGCTGGGGCTATGGGGTTTGACGAAGAAAATGACTCTCAAATGCCATTTTTGGACCCAAATTGTGTTGCTTCTTCTTCTTCCCAATCATCTAAGCTTGTCCTCAAAAGAACAGGTACCAAAAGTTCCTTATTTTTTTTCATCTTCTTTTCTTCAATTATTACATGGTATTTTCCCCAATATACTACAAGGTCAATTTTTTTGGTATCATACTTCACTTTTTCCTTTTTTCTGGAAACCCCTTTATCTCCATTTGACCATTCAAGCTTCATTTTACAAAAAAGTTTGAATCTTGACACTAACAAATTGGGTCCATAGTGAACCCATCTCAAGAATCTTGATTTAACTTGTCCTCTGCAATTAATGCTGTCCTATATCTGTTTATTGAAGGAGATTTGTCTTAAGCTTATTTGGATGGTTGTTGTATTGTATTTTACTATGTTGTTTTGGTGAACACATGTTTGGATAGATTGTTTCATTTTTCGTAGTTTCATAATGCTGAGCACCAGCAATATGAAGTATAAGCTTAAGGTAAAGTAAAGTTAAGTAAGAACAAGTTGAAGAAAAAAAGGCAACGAGGGGATCACACTAAATCGGTCCTTATAAGATAAAACTTTTCGCCGTTACATAACAATCAAAACAAATAATGTATTTAAAGCAACAATAGATAAACCATCCAAACAAGCTGTAAAAAGGGTAATCATCTTGATCTTTTCTTCTGTTAATTTACTAGTATTAGTTTCTAATAGTTTCTTTCAATAATTGAAACCTGTACAAGTAGATGATAATCACAGAAGCTAATATCCGTACTCACCGTGAGAATTCAGGAAATGAATGGACAGCTTTGGCACATATAATTACAGCAGTAATTGGTTCTGGTGTTCTATCACTGGCATGGAGCATGGCACAGCTAGGTTGGATTGCTGGTCCATTGACTATGCTCGTATTTGCTTGTGTCTCTCTTACTTCTGTATTTCTTCTCTGCAATTGCTATAAGTTTCCTGATCCAGAAACTGGCCCTGATAGGAATGGCTGTTATCTTGATGCTGTACAGAAGATTTTAGGTGAGAAATTCAAGCTAAGAAGAAATTAGAAAAGATCTTATGTCCTGCACCTTTTTCTGTTCAGATGAACCATTTCCTTACTTCTCGTTTTCCTTACTTTTCGTGGAAATAAATTATGTTCAAGTAAGCAAACATGTCGTTCTTCCAGGAGTCTATATATAGATTTTAAGGACATGGTGGCCTAACCATTGTAAAACTTCTCTTAATTGGAGGACCAACTGAATAGTTTATGGGATGCCAAAATTAACTGTCCTTATGTAGAACTTGGCTTGGCAGCAAGTTTCTTCTTACCTTACAGAACTCAAGTGGGCTGATATATACTTGGGCTTACACAGCAAATTCTTTTTTTCTGGCATCTCAGGAAAAAGAAATGCCTGGTTCTGTGGAATCGCTGTTCGTATAAATTTCATCAAGCTTGCAATTATATATACGATTACATCCGCCTCCAGTATACAGTATGTCATTGATCTTTTCTCTACTAGTATTGTCAATGTCTCCTTTCAACAATTTCTGCACATACATTTCCTTTATGAGCTTTGCTGCGTATAATATTGAATTTTTGTTTGGGTAATCCTAGATTACATGGTTGCATTTCCATACTATCAGACAACTTAATTTTTGGATGATTTCTTTATGAACTCTTGCCAAATTCATGCTTCAGACCTATTATCTTCTCTAAAGTCCAGTGGCAGTGCCAAGAGTTTGGCGAAGAGTATGCAGATTTTCTTCTCAGTTGTGTTAAGGGTGTGCAAAACCAAATATACACTCATAATAGCTAACAATTAACATTTAACCTTTGTACACCACATAATATTTCGGCGAAGGGTGTGCACGACCATCCTTCGCCTAAGGTGGCTCAGCCCATGCTCTAAACTAGTGGGTTTTTCATTTTATTCTATCTTCTGAGATTCCTTTGACCGTTAACAATTCAAATATAAACTTGTTAAGGATTCTTAAGGGTTCAAGAATTACCGAACAATACGGTCTGAACCTTACAAATCTAGCTATAAGCAGAGGTTTGTATTCATGTCATCATTCTAATCAGATAACTAGAGGGGGATAAGGAAAGTATATATCATAATTAGTGAAATTAGGATAGGTGTTCGGTGTTCCATTATCAAGGAGATAAAAATTCCATAATCAATGGGATTAGGAATATATTTAAAAAGGATACACATTACTTAGTATAAATATAAAGTTGATATTGCTATCATGTATTCTCAAAATTAAACTTACACTGGATATATATTATTGGATTAAGGAAATGTGTCCCTAAATGATATTAGGAGTCTCATATAACCAATGAAATAAAGAATCATAGTAAATAAGGCTATATTGCATAGCACATATACATAAGAGTTGAGAGTTGTTACTCGCGCGCATTCTCAAATTATCTATTTGGTGTTTTTTTTTCTAAAGGTGATATTAATAATACATCCTCTAAATGCTTCCAGAGCTATCCAGAAATCAAACTGCTATCATGATCAAGGTCACAAGGCTACCTGTGGATATGAAAGTACTAGGTATATGGTAATATTTGGATTAATCCAAGTTATAGTGTCTCAAATTCCTGATTTTCCGAATATGAAGTGGCTCTCCGTAGTTGCTGCTGTCATGTCCTTCACATATTCAATTATCGGATCAGCACTTGGCTTAGCCAAAGTAATAGGTAGGTTACCTTTTTGCATGCCTTTATAGTCACAAAATCTTCACAATAACAAGCATGTGCAGGCCTAGCATCTCACGTAATATAGATGATCAAACTTGCCATTATCTTAAAATTCCATTCCGGAATCTTGATATGCAGAAAATGGAGAAATCAAAGGCAGCATTACAGGACTGCCAAGTTCTACAGCTGCTGAGAAAGTATGGTTGGTTGCTCAAGCGCTCGGGAACATTGCCTTTGCCTTTCCATTCTCTCTTATATTTCTGGAGGTTCAGGTGCTGCAATTTGGCTTTCTACATTAAATAATATTCTTAATCAGCATTAAGCAGCACTGAAGCAATTAATGAAAACTTCCAAAAATATGTAGGACACATTAAAGGCACTTCCTCCAGAAAAGATCACCATGAAGAAGGTCTCAATAATGGCATCCTGTGTTACAACTTTTTTCTACCTTTGCTGTGGAGGATTCGGTTATGCAGCCTTTGGTAATTCCACACCAGGGAATCTCTTGACAGGATTCGGTTTCTATGAACCATATTGGCTTGTAGACTTTGCTAATGCATGTGTTATTCTTCATCTTGTTGGTGGATATCAGGTACTTTTACTTAAGTGTTCTGTCAAGTCTAACATTGTAGCCCCATGTTTTTATTCTTAAACAACTTTTACACCTTCACCTCCTAACTTGTTCGGAACTAAGGCGTAGTTGTCATTGTTAATATTTTTATGCTTTCACTATCTTTTTAACAGAATAACTCTTCCTTGTTAGTGGATATCTTTACTTTTGACATCTTCTTCTGTTGAGGGAATGGGTTGTTGTCTCCTTATATGATCTCAGAAATATCCTTACCTCACGAGCTAGCTTTTGTTCTTGAGTTAGGCCGCAAGTCCTTTTTCTTTACAAAGCAAATCCATTCTTCTTGTTGTGTTTCACAATATTGTACCCCTAAGTTATGTTATTGATGCTCCAATTGTCCAAGCCGGGGCGCGTAGGGTTGTTATAGTGTCCCATATCAGTTGAGGGGATGTGTTGTTATCTCCTTATATCATTTTGACAATTCTCATCTCACTAGCTAGCTTTTCTTGAGTTACGCCCATGGGCAAGCTAGGGGACGCAGGGGGTTCATCTTAATCGCCTTCGTCGACTTAATTACACCTTATATATAAGGTCATAATTATTTTATAAATAAATAGTAGATGTTGAATCACCTTGATTTCTTTGTCTTTACTTCTTTATATTTTGAATTCCAATTCTAGCTCCATCATTGGTTGCCTAAGTTATATTTTCTTTACAAAACTACAAATTGCTTCCTTGTAGTTGATCTTTTTTTGTATCGACTTAAATATGCTTTACAGGTTTTCAGCCAGCCAATATTTGCAGAAATTGAGAGATGGTTTGCCAGAAAATTCCCAGAGAGCAAGTTTGTTCACAAGAATCACATTCTGAAACCTCTATCAATGCTGCCATTTAGATTGAATTTTATGAGATTATTCTTCCGAACAGCGTATGTTGCAATAATGACTGAGATTGCTGTATTGTTCCCTTACTTTAACCAGGTCGTAGGGGTGTCCGGAGCAATAACATTTTGGCCTATCATCGTTTATTTCCCTGTAGAGATGTACTTAACTCAGAAAAGAATTGAAAGTTGGGAAAGCAAAGCTATCGCGTTTCGTGTCTTTACAATGGTATGCCTGGTTGTGATATTGTACGCATTTGTTGGGTCTATCAGAGGAGTGATAGTTGCAAGGTTCGGGTAAAAATGCTTCTTCACATCCCTTCTAGAGCCAAGGGTCTGTCGGAAATAGCCTCTCTACCTTTCAAGGTAAGGATAAGATTTGCATACATGTTATCCTCTCCGAACCCCCACTTGTGGGATTAGACTAGATATGTTATTTATTGAAGAAATGTAAATGAGTTCTTAGTAGTTTTAAAGTGCTGATTATGTAAACAATGCTTTACTTTGTCAATAACCAAATATATATTATGAAGTGTAATTTGGGAAGTCCACATTCTTTTGTTAGTCTCTGCAAGTCCCTCATTCTGTAATTTGGGAAGTCCACACTAGATCCCTACGATGTTTTTTTCGTTGTATACCCCCTCTAGGCTCCAACTATGTTCCAATTCCAAATTGGTCGATATCAGATACATGAGTTCTTATATTCATTCCGCTTATTAGAACCAATTTCATTTCAATACTATAAAAGGTAACTCTCAATACCAAAAAAACAAAGATTGACAACCAAGTACTTCATCACGTTCTGCCACTCATCAATAATTTTCAACTCAGATTGTGTTCTATGAAAGAGATCATCTGTATATCTCATAAATCCACTAGATAGAATAGTTTTTTGGAATATCTAAAGAGGATGAGCCAAAAAAAATTCAGAAGAAAGAATATAAACAGGGGATACAATTCATCAATGGTCAAAACTCAAAAAAAATGAATGTCTATTCTTCTTGTCGTTTTTATCTTTATTCTATCTCTCATGTAAGGCACACCATGAATGTCAGGCAAAGTATGATGAGGATGATGATGTATCAGCCAGGACCTGCAAAGATGTCACAAATGATCTTGTTAGCTAAGAAAGCACCAATCATCAATTATAGAGGCGGCTTGTTGAAATACTCCATTCTTCTAGTTGTTTTGCCAAAATCTGATCCCATCTGGAACTAGGATTTAATATAAAAATAAAGTTGAAGGCTTTTATAGAACTTTAGAAAATACTTCTTTTTCAGATTAAACAAGTAACTAGTTTTGGATGGAATCCAATACAGAGCCCTCTTGGCCATAAGATCTCAACAATGTCGTACCCATTGATCTAAATTTTGACTTTGCCCGCCCTTGTATGTCAATATTTTGGTTAAAGAATTAGATTGGAGAGGAACCTACATCAGCGAAATGTACAAAATAACAATAAATGTACGTGTGAACCATACCTCAAGTTGTTCTTCAGTGAAGGAATCTTTCTGAACGTTCCATGTGTCCGCATGAGTGCGTCGAAACTCTGCCACAGCTTTTGTCACGGTAGATTTTACAGGTGATGATTCAGAAACAAATTGAGCCAATAGTGTAACGTGTTCTGGCAACCAACTGCGATAAAATTTGGCAATTTGTCACTAATGAGAAACATTTCTCTAGAGTAATCCATACTACTGGAAATATCTGAGTTTAATAGTAGTATACTATGGACAATCTCAAAAAGAACAATGATATCTTTCTACATCCAGAAATAATTTAACTTTAAAAGAATTATATTTTGAAAAGGTAATAATTGTATTTGTAAACAGCACAAAGTTAGTGCTGGAATTTCTGTACAGTGAGCAAAAGCACCAAAATAGAGCATTGCCCTCTTCTAATCCTTGAGAAACCTCTATGAGTTCTAGCAAAGCTTCTGCCTCATTTACATATTCCTTTTTACAACAAAAGTGAAATAACACAATACACTCCTAACTAAATCCTCTAGACTGATTTGTGTTTTTTTAATGAGATGATTTATAGCCACGCAAATATTTTTGGCTTGTTTTAGACAAGAAGTTTCAAAAGTCTTTCTTCATTTCTTTCTTAAACTTCATGCATAATCAAACAACATCACGTAAAACAATACAGGAGACAAATACAGTATTTCCATCAAGTATTAAAACTTATAATTCCCTAAATTAAAGAAAAAACTTGCTTATATAATTTTTTTGTTTTTTTTCTTTTAACAAAACTTAGTTATATAATTAAAACCAAAAAATTGAAAAAGAAAGACACTAGCTAGCAGCTACTATTCAATACATTGAGTGGCATATGAAACTTGACTAATCAAATGTAATGCATGGAAAGTAACTCGACTCTTTTGTATTTACAAAATTACTAACTCCTAATTTGAAAGTTTTGAATGTCAAGCTACATTCAAGTAGATATAACAAAATAAAATTGATTAGGTAATACAATGGAAATTTAAAGCAATATACCATGTGGAAAAAAAGTTGACGTCTTGTTAGTGACAATTATGACCCCATACTTAGGAATGTGAAGTCCATAAACATGATTATCCTACACTTCTGTAAAGACTGCTTGAAAGAAACTGTCTACTAGAATATTTCAAAACATTAAGCACGATCTCCACACATACTTGATTAATTTGGACCAGCATAGGTTGATCAATTTAATATTTTTATCATATTGCTGGCCCTAATCATCAGGGTCATCTCAAACGCTATTTAAGTTCCATTTCGTTTTATTTTACTTCATCTTTTGTGACAAGTTAAAATGCTGTTTATCATTCCTGCAGTGAATTGCTACTTCCAGGAACTTCCTAGGATAACACTTGGTCATATATATCTTTGAACATATGAGTTTATGTTATGTAAATGGGCGGTGTGCCTGGGAATATTATAAGAAACTGATAGTGAAATATATCTTGAATATATGAAACTATATAAGACAATGGACATACCTGGGAATATCATAAGGAACTGATAGCACGCAAGCAGCCAAAGCAAGTATCTGTCCATGTAGGGATGCTACAGAGAATCCAGAACGCATGCTTCTGCAATAGCAATTTTTTTTGAGAATGGTAACACATTATATGTGTATATATATAACCATCAGCACAACAATTGTGTTGGAATACAAAATGATAGTTATATCATCCTTGTTCTTCTTACAAGGATCCTAACACTACTGTGTTTGCAAGAAAATCTACACTTACAACATCCGGTGACATGTATAATCCTTCTCTTCCTACGATTCTTGGTTGTCAGTATCGCTCCCCTAGCTGCCAACCACACAAAGAAACACACTTTTCTAGGTGCCCTAGGTATCCAAATCGATTAGTCGCTTAATTAATGTTTGTGTAATATCTTCATAATTTTTAGCTACTACAAAACCAAAACAATTCACAGGAATTCTTTTAGTAGAATTTTGCACATAATTATTATATATATGTGTCTTGAGCAATCATGTGCAGAAAGGCTTGATCTCTCTACGATGATCATCAGGAAGGACCTAACAAGCACATGACAGGTGCATGGTGTTAGCATATTGTTAGAGTGGGTTAAAGTCCCACATCGGTTGGGGAATGGACCGGTGGTCTGGACTTGGGCATTCCTCCCCTCATGAGTTAGCTTTTGGGGTTAAGTTAGGCTCAGGTGTCATATCTTTACATGGTATCAGAGCCAGGTCCATCCCCATTTGGGCTCCCGGTCCATGCTCCAATTGGGCCTAGGCGTGAAAGGGGGCACTATAGTGTGTTAAAGTCCCACATTGGTTGGAGAATGGACCAGTGGTCTGCTTATATGGACTTGAAAAATCCTCCACTCATGAGCTAGTTTTTGGGGATGAGTTAGGCCCAGGTGCCATATCTCACATAATAAAGATAAGCTTGATCTCTCTAAGGTTATCATCACTAATGTAACAAGCCCATCCCAGGCGAATGGTGTTAGAATATACAGATAGGTGTGACCTCTCTAGGATGATCATCAGTAATGACCCAACAAATAATAAAAGCATAGTAATAATAACTAGCCAAAATTGAGTAAAACTAAAACAATAAAAGAACCTTTGTTTTCTCTTCTTCTGAATGATACTTGCTTCTGTATAAGCTCTATGACGGAAATCCTGGGCTAAATCTTCATCTCCACCCTTCATTAGGCCAGCCAAGACTGCTGCCGCATGCTCCCTTACCTGACCAAAATGTTCAGAAGAATTCAAATGAGCTTCTTTAAATCACCATAATCTCCATATTTAAGTAATCAGGGAGAACTAAAGCTATTTTTATAATCAAAAGGATAAAACATGACTACTTGAAATGCAGTTCTGTCTTGTTTCTTAGGAAATAGCAATAAATGCATTAACACTTGCGAACATGTTTCATCTTGAAAATAAGAAGCGTGCAAAGCAGGTCCAACTTCTACAAACAGAAAGAATGTCTTAACTAATTGTTTCTTATTTGATGTGGGATGTGGCATCATATTTCTCCTGGTTGAAGTCCTGATATCTAATTAGACACAAGCATGGACCACCAAGGCAGTTCTAGAGATGGAGGCTCCCACCACTTAGTAATGGGAGCATGAAGCCTCAAGTAGAATGGGGGTGCAATAATCAATTGTAAGTTCAAGCTAAAGAACTTTCAGACACCAAGTAACTTAAAAGCATAACAATCTCACTTGATCTGAACAGGAATGGTTGAAAAAGGACTATAATCAAACACATAACATCTACTACCTATAAGCTCATGGTACTATTTTAAGCACATGACACACTTACAGGCTACAGCAATAGAAGAGGAACGGCCACATGAAAAATGGATGAATTTGATAATACCATAAAGAATTGAACAAGACAAAGGATAAGCCGGAGTGATCTTTGAAAAAAGGTTGTCTTTTGGTGCATCAAACATATGATAGGATAGACAAAGAGGTAAATTGTATTCTATCCTAGCCTTCCCTATTCTATGTAATCAAACATGACCCAGTAAGTTTAGGAAATTGAAAAAGCAAAAAAAGCTACCTAAATAAGCTTCGACCAAGCACCACCAGTTAATTCCGCTTTGGGTCCACCCCTTACTCCACCATTATTATAGGGGTATGGGGTTTGAGAAATCAAGAATGTATTTGTTCTAGATCAACCATTGAACAAAACAAGCAAAGAGCATCAAGAGATCTACTTACTTTCTCCAAGACTAGACATCATATGATAATGCACACCATTTTAATTATTTACATAGTTGATACCGCAAATGTTTCAGCTAAAATTTATGTGAACTTACCTCAACTTGATTATCTGTGAGTAGCTTCTCAACAGTTTGCCAGATTTGTTGTTTGTCCACCTTAGAGAGGACGAAAGTGTGCCTGTATAGTGCAACAAGATAGCAACTCATTTATTCAGGATATTACAAGTTTATTTTTGCATTCCTTAGCTATTCTAGACCACCGTAACACCTGAAGACTGAGTTTGAAATAAAAATGACAATGATTCAGTTTAAAGTGATGATAACAATGCTTTTTTCTTTCAAAGTACCTCATTTTCTCTTCAAGAACCAAAATAAGGATTTTTTTCCTCAAAGGAGGAGAAAAGGAGCGAAGATCAAAATGGAAAGATCATACCTATACATGAAACTCCGCAAATAGGTCAGAGTCGTAGATCTTGTGCGCCAATTGGTATCATTGGCTATAGAAAGAATGGTGAGTACAACTTTCCTTAAATGGGACTCTGAATAAACTCTCCACTTTAGCAATTCAAAAGCTACTTTGGCCAGTGTCGACAAATCCTTATTTGACGTCTCCTACAAAAAATCAACAGTATCAAAAGAGAAATGCACTTCTATTATAAACATCTCCAATGAGAATATATTAATTTATATAGTGTATCAATTTCTTCACGTGTGTAACAGCTGCAAAAATGTCAAGAATTTAAATTTTCAGTATCATTGGTTTGAACAAAATTTCAACTAGGATTTACTTCATATGTAGATATAAATCAAGACTAAAACTGAAGGAAAGAATTAGAGAACTAAACATGCAGATTTAATATGGTCTGGGATAATATATACACGGAAATATCACCATAACATGAAGGGAGCAGATACTCGCAATTCTCCTACTTTGTACAGGATACAAGTTCAATGGTCATGGCTCGTGTACCAAGCATAAAACCATGGGAAATTAACGATGTAGATGCCTTGCAGTCAGAATTTAATCCAGACATGAAACTCTTCAACAGGAGTCTTTTCAATTTAATCCTTTCTTGTTGATATACAGTAGCTCCAGTCAGTTAAGGGAAAAGGTCAGTTTAGTTAAAGACTCAGAGAGAGATAAGAATCAAAACTCGGCAAGGAAATGTTTATGTGACAATAGTTTAATGCAATAATTCTTATATTGATTAATGATGTGGCTATACCTTCCCTAAAAGCTATGTTGTTAAAGTTGAGAGATTTATTTCTTTAAAGATTTCATCAATACCACTGATATGCAGGCTTAACTCAACATTTCGTACACACTCATTTGTAAAAGCTTGAACAAGCTAGAATGCAGTAACTCGAAAAAACTATCTTAGACGCCAAATGATGAGAGGAAGAAGAAGAAAAAACATGTAATATTTCAGCGTTATCAGCCTATTAACTTGGCTCACAGAAGTTCCTCTTATCTTTCAACTATGGAAACAACTAACTCCAATCAACTATTTCCAATAATATCCTGCCTTCATAGATTTCTCCATCCTCATCACCAAAGAAAGGCAGACTTCTAGTTCCAACAGTATAAATATGTAGTTGGTAAAAAGAGAAGAACACAACCAGCCAAATGTGAGGAACTGCAAGGAATAGCAGTTTAAGACAAGAAAAATACAGAAAACTTAAAGTCTAGCCTTTTGACCATGAGATGAACAAGATGCTTCTTATCAATTTTGTCAAAAATCAAAGTCAAAGTTTGTTCTTTTAAGAGATCTCAGTCACAGGAATTGACGAAAAACAAAAATCAAAGTTTCTTTTCTCCAAGAGACCTCAGTTACAAGTTTTACCATTTTCATCCGTAAATGGAGGGGAAGTGTGTATATGCCAAGTTCTTCAAACAGTAATTTCATCCCTTCAAAATGTCAAAAACAACTAAAAAGACAAGCAACAGGAATGATGCGATGTTGCAACTAACCTGTAGAGATATTACAGGATACAAAAGACCAACAACAACATCCAGCAGAACCGAGGATCTTCCTGACTTTAGAGATGAGATAATGAAATGAAATAGCTGCACATCACCAAAACAAGCTAATCAATAAAAGGTCTTAGGAGCAAAAAGTCCAATAGATGAGTTGGCTAAATGTACCGTCTCCATCCATTTAACATCATCATGAGACTGTTCGGTTGATACTCCATTGTCAGAAATTATGTCCGTTTGCACATCCAGAGTATCTGACTGGCTAAAACTTTGGATCTTCACCACAAGCTCAGATGCATGTTCTACTAGATAATGATCCCAATTCCCTGCTTCAACTTTCCTGTTCACATTACTTGTCCCTACTTCATGTGGATGAACTTGATTGCAGGACACCTGGAGCCGAATGTTTGAGCATAAAACAGAGAGGGTGACACCAATGGATTCCCTCACCTGTTCCAGAAATTGTATCATTATCCGTCACCACAAAGACAATAAACTCTACAGAAGACTTTGAAGGGGGTTGATGAAACTGTGAAAGGATCCATTCCTTTTTCTGGGGTGGTCAATTTTACCAATTTCCCTCAAACATAGATTAATTTGTCTTTGAAAGATAAACTTTTTTGTTAGAAACTAGATGAGAAGAACAATAAGTTATAATGTTCTCGTTTACAAATGAAGAAATTATCTTAAACAAAAATAAAATAAGTGATGACATTATACATTAAAAAATTGTAGTCAAAGATCTTTCTTTGTGAACAGGAGTCAAAGAATGCCTTTTTGATTCTCAATGTTCAACAACTTTGGATACAAGGAATATAATGAAACTATGAAGTCGAGATCAGCTCAAAGATATAGCCTCAATGTATGTACAACTTGGAAAGAAGAATGGTCAAAGAGAATGTACGTGGCGGTCATAATGCCTTTGAGATTAAAAGAGATGAAGCACAAAAACAATGGGATCAAGATCAGATGTGGAGCCATAACCATGAGAAGAGCCAAAAGGTTATTGAAAAATATATTTTAAAAGATCTTAGAAGGGACCCAACAATGATGCTCAGAGCTGAACCTATTGATCTGGAAAAGCTGAGACTAACAAGCTTGTCTTTCCGGTAGAACAACTGAGAAGAACCAGCTCAACTTGTAAAACTAAAACTGGTCGAGAAGGAAAGATTCTATCAAGCAAAGCAACTCATCAAAGAGGTATGCAATTTGAGTTGATCGACAGATAAACTTATGCTTCCTTTGGCAATCAAATCAAATATCAAATGGCTCATGTAACCAAGCAACTCTTAACATAACCAGAAAAATAATAGAGAAAACTGAAAATAATAAATTGTGATCCCAAGCATAAAATCGAAATGTTGAACACTCACTTGTGGAGATGAATGGCTCATACTGCCAAGCAATTCTTCAAGAAGCTTATAGTGAAGCGCTAGTTCAGTAACTGGCATTTTTGGTGGGGAAACTTCTATTAGTGCAGCTGAAAGAAACATGTATCGCTTGGCAACTACAGTAGTACTAACTGTTTCAGGCAAGGGGTTCATTAAACAGTCCATGACCTTTTGTCTCAAGAGTGGAATTTTTGTTCCATGTTTTCCTTTTCCAGTAACTGCATAACGAATACAAGCTGCCCACTCAGGTATGGACTCAACTGTTGGTGCTTGAATAATACTCTGAAAATGGGTCATCAACCAGCTATCCCATACTTCTGAAACACCGAAAACATCAGAATGTAGCACACCCGCCACTGCCTCAGCAGCAACACACTGCTTTGTCCTCTCCTTTGCATTTATGTAGTCTGCTAATGCATCTTTTAGTGCCAGTATAACAGGAGCACCACATTCCTGTACTAAACGTTTAAAAATCCGGGCAAAGCTCGAGTAGAAAGTGTCATTTCCAAACAAAGATATCCAATTGGGAGTACGGGGCCATGATGAAGAAAATTCAAAATAAAAACGAGTAATGGATTTGTCAGCCACACTCTGAAATGAAGAGGTTCCATGATTTCCTTTAGAAGAAGCACCATCAGTGTCAATGATATGAACATGAGAAAGACTATTCAGGGTTTCATTGAAAAAACCCTCTTCCTGGAATATATTACTTAAAGCTTCTTCGAGAGAAGACTTGGATTTATCCTGCCGGTTAGTAGAGCAAATGGGTCGGTCCTCAGAGAGCTTGTAAGGTGATTCTTTCAGCAAAGTATTTAGAGCTGAGATTGCCAAAATTCTTGTCTGCGGTAGTTGGCTTTTTAAACTCTGTAAGAAGTGACCTGACAAGATTAATCATAAGATGAGAATTTCTCAAAATCTATACGTAAATTTAAACATGAAACATAATGCTGCTTACTTTAGATCACAAAAGAAACACAGTAATAAAGGTGAATTGAAGATGGCAATCATTTTGACTGCTTGTTATGATAGATCATATTCACGGAACAAGAAAACTATAAGGAGAAAGATACTGACCATAAAAAACAATAAAATACTAGAAGGAGTTCCTATTTCTAGCCTATTGAGGGAACAAGAATACTAGCAGAAATGTTCAACTAACGAAATGCACTGAAGCAAAACCCATGGACAAACTTAACTAACCAGCAGTTTCACTCAGAATTTTGGAGGACGAGTTAGGATCATTTCTGGAAGCCATAGCCAACAGCAGCAGTACTCGGTTAGCCATCAGATTGTACCTGAAAGAAATCGAGGAAATAAAATATATTTTATGCATAGAAGGAAAAATGGGTGTTGATTGACAATAGGAAGACAAAACCAGTCCTGCAGCTAACCTATCATCTACATTTCTATAATTAGAGATGGCAGTAGAGGCAGGTCATGCGAGAGAATGTTCTTTTTAAGAAAATGTTGGGGTGCCCCACTTGTGGGATTACACTGGGTATGTTCTTGTTGTTGTAAGAAAATTGTGGGGCGGGGCTGGTTGTGGCATCGTGGGCAAATGCTGAAGTAGGGAATCTATATCTCTAAAGACCTATTCATCATTTATGACAGCCGCGACCAAAGTTCACGACTGGCAATACCACCCACTGCCTGTAATTAGCCTCCAACATTATCCACGTTTGAACCACTCATTGAAGTCTCTCTACCCACAACTTTTTCTTTCCCCAAAATCAGTATACAATTTCACACAAGATAGAGAAAACGACAAGCTAAAATGAAGCTTAGAGTTCTTCAGATATTAAGAAGACGACATAAAGTTTAGGCACAACGTCATTCACAGAATTACATTTTAGATCATGAAAAATTAATGGTTTTTAATGGTATTATTGGTTTTGATATCTATTTCCATTTCCTTGATCTTTTGACAATCTTGAAGCATTATGTTGAACTTTTCTTAATGTTCACGATAGGTATGCTCAAACAGAAAAAATGTTGCAGCTTGCAGTAAGTGTGGGGCGGGGATTTTGCAGGAAGAAAAGAGGGTGTGCGGTGAAGAGGGGTAGTGTGGCACTGTTACAGCGGAATTCGAAACCTGCCACACCCTGCCCTATACAAAAAGCTTGTATGGTGAAGTGGGCGTTGTGACGCAGCATTGTTGCAGTGCAAGTTAAAATCTGCCACACCCAGCCCTATTGTCATTCCTAGGTGTGATGGTCCAATTGAGACACATACACTTAGAGGAACTCATGAAGCTCTGTGTGTGTGTGTGTGCGCGTGCGCGCATGGGGGGGGGAGGACATTACATAAAGCTTTCTTACCGCCAGTGCAAGTTGGAGCTCTCAAAACTCAAAGAACCTATCTCAGAAACCAACACTCCAAAATCTGTTCCTTCTGAATTGCCTGATGCCTTAAAGATGTTTCTGGATACTCCAGAAAAATGAATGTTGTACTTAATGAAAAGCTGTTAGACATCCAATAAAAATATAAACTTTCTTTTGTCAACATAGAAAAGAGAAATGAAAAGACTCGACTTTGAATGTATATCTCACCTCATTGATGGCTTTCTGAGCTTTTAGTGTTTCATGATGAGAGCTTGAGCAATAAAGATTCAGTAACACACCGTCAACACCAACATTGTGCTATAAGGAATCACAAGCTAAACAGATGCAAGCATAAGAATTTACCTTGACAGAATTCCAAGCAGGAAGGAAGAAAGTGCCTTCAAATCCTTGTGTCATGAAGAGCAAAAACAGAGTCAGGTACTCACTTCCTAAAGAATAATGCATGTAGTATGAAGATCAATACCGTTGTTAAACATTTAAGAACAGTTTGTGTTGCAAGGACTGCACAGGAACCTAAGACTGCACATTCTGGTGAGCTAGAATTTTTCAAGTTCTGACTCAGACTGAGCACACATTTTGAGATTGTAGAGGGCCATCTCTTCATCATCTTCAAGAGAGATTTTCCAGCAAGTCTGAGGAAATGGGGAGTAGATAGATGAGATACAAAAAATCTTCCAGAAGATGCAACTTTGGTTATGGGACCTAATCATCAGCAATCAACATAAAAATTGTCTTCCCAATGGAAATTAAGAATGACAGGACAATGACCATGAGAGATATGCACACAGTTAGTACTCCTCATTGTATTGCTTAAATCACTCAAAAGATTATATCATTATTCTACTTCCATGACTTCCCTACAACAGGATAAATTAGCAGGGAATTATATTAGCTAAAGCACCTATACAATATATGAGTACTAAGTGAATGAGCAAAAGGTTTAAAGGCAGGAAGTATGTCCAATATAGAGCGACTGTGAAGCTCCTGTTGCGCTATTCTATTCGTTGATGTAGAAATATTTTGTAGGTCAAATTCAATGAATTTATAAACTTTGACCTCATTTAAGGCAAAGAGTACACATGTTCAATATGAGTGAAAGATTAGAACTCACCCACGGACTGCTTCATAACTATGCAAGGAGAGATTAAGAAGATCATCCGTCAAATGAATGATATGATCTGAAGGAGATACATTTGCACTCAGCCGGAAGACATGATATGATGATTGTGAGGCTCTCCAAGTACTATGCATGTATGCTTTGTCAATAATTGCCCACCTAGGCCTGCAAAATTGGTGTTATCTTCAAATACGGAAACGCCATATTCAATAAGGCCGTCAGTCCTACATACAAAAGCATAGCTAAATTTACCTTTTTTTCCCTTTCGAATGAGATGACACAATAAAATTAACTGGAGGTTCTATTATGGCAGAGGATTCTAGTTTCCAGGACTGCCTGTGATTTGACCACTCATCGTATTCTGAACTCCCTGTTGACCATCTCAATAACTTAGGATACAAGTTATGGGAAGAGACCCATAACAAGAAAAAGAAGATTGTACAAAGAAAATTCAACTACCGTAGTTCCCCAAGGAGTCAATTATACGAATCAGAAGCAGCAATAGAATGCTATCATCTGATTTTTCCTCCAGTAAGTATCTGTCACAACAGTAGTGGTCAAATTCACCACATGAAACCCAGGGAGAGAAGCAAGAAAAATTTATAAGAGATAAGATGAATACTGGCAGGTTGCATGAATAATGTCAGCAGCCTTTGCTCGCAGTTCCATAGTGCCAACACATGAACCAGTCGCTCCAGCAATTACGAAAGGAATGTCAGGTTGCTCTTCAGCCATCCTATAGGATGGTCTGAAATCAGGTAGACACGATAAAACACCTTGTAGTGACGAATCGATACGTAGAAGGGTCACTTTCAAGTGTTCTTTCTCTATGCCTGCAATCACAAAGTAAAAGAACAGTAAAACAATGACTTACAGAGAAGGATACATGAACAGCACATATTTTCAAATGGAAAAAAGAAAAGGTTGACAACTCTCTTTTTTTCTTTTTTTGAGAAGGTAACAATTGTGTATATTGACAAGTCAGTAAATGAATTGCACTGAAACCATATTTACAGCATAATCAAAAAAACAGAGAGCTGATTCAATTACTAACAAGATCCTAGGATGTATATAATTGAGTCAGTATCCTCTAAATATATTTGTTTACACCAGAAACAAAAAAGTCTAATGCAATTTAGTAAGACAACTCTTAACTATACTTTTTTCTTCTTTTTTTATGCATGCATTGTATCTTTTTCTAAACAAATAATACATGTTTTGGGTTTGAATAGAGAAAAATGGATATAGGAAAACTCATCTAATTGACCATAACTTCATATTGGAACCAATACCTAACAAGTTTAGATCTTCCGGCAATAAATTTAAGGACTTATTCCAAGCTTAATGATCTATGCAAGTATCATTCAGCAAAATGCTATGCCTTCATTCAGCAGAGGAATAGAAAATCTCCATAAAGTCGATCATAACAAGTGTTATGATTCATCCAATTGGCAGATTGCCCTTTCAAGAATCAGAATTGTAATAAAAAATAATAGTTACCTGGATCAGAATGGATTTTGGATTTGCATATTTTCAAAAGGTCATCTAAAGCAGAATCAAGATGCAGCTTCAAGAGTTCATTTGCAAAATGAATTTCTTCAGAGCAAGGGACATGCCACTTAGGGGGTAACCAGGGTTTATCTTCGGTAAAATCTTTTGTGCTGATCCATTCCTCCAGTGCAGGGGCAGCAGCATGGTGCAAAACACATCTGGTATTTGGAAGTGGAGCAATCAATAGATACATACATGAAAAGTCATCTAGTAGAAAACACTTGTCCCGTATATTTTGACCAAAAAATTAAATAGAAAAGAAACTGAATGGTGAATGTATAAAATTCTTAACCAGACAAAAGTTTCACGTACTTGTACTGATTGATGGGATAGTAAAGAACAAGATTTCCAAGGAGAGATCGAAGGAGATGATCACCAGCACCATTAACCTGTCATGTACAACTAAGCTTATCAGATAAAGTTGAAGGACCAAGAATACTTTGGTTCAAAGCTTCATATGAACAATGGTCTACCAGGACTAACTGGACGATAAATAAACATATATGCTGTTAACTGTAATTCTCAGTTTACTACTACCCAACACAAAAGTTAAGAAGCGTCGACTTCTAAGACAGGTGAATAACCGACACTGCTGCAAATAAAATGAAATGATTAAGGGCTTATTACCTTTTTGGGATAATTATTCTCGAAAATACTGACTTGTAGCTTAATCAAGCACAAGAATTGGCTCATAAAGTGAGGATTGTCAACAATCTTATTTACTTGACTAGTATTGGACTCTAAGACCTGAACGCAAGCACTACATGCCATGGTTGGACTTCTGGAGCACGGAAGCAACATAATATAAGGTTGCAACAGTGGAAAACCAAGAATAAAGATGGGTCTAGTTTTGATATCGTGTTACAAAAGCGGACCTTACGCCTAACTCAACCCAAGAGGTGAGGATTGTCCAACACTGTATAATGAGACAGCAACCTAAATATTTGATTAATGTGGGTACAATCAAGGGTTTATAACAATAAAAAGGTAATCATCAGAAAAGGATGTATAGTTGGAAAAAAAAACCTTCCAAGATGGTGAATCGAAAGCATAAAAAATAGCTTCCTTGAATTCGTCTTTGTAATGAAGAAGTGATGGACCTCCATAACTAATTGCAATAGATAAAACTTTCAGATGATATTCAATTGCAGTTTCAAGAGCGGGAGAGACCATTGGCTTTGCCTGGAGGATTGAAAAATGAGAAATCAATGCAGACCATAAGTGGAATTCTGAAGCATATTACAATAACCATTAGTTAAAGAAGAGAACCTTGCTTGCTTCAGAAGTTTTAAAAGCTCCTCTTCCACCAAATCCTGTAACAGGTGTTCCTTTTAAGGATGATAGAGCAGACTCCAACAGGGGTTTGATAAGGTGAGAAATTGCCTCATCGGGGTTAGAGTGAACACAGGCACAGCAAAGCAGTCCAACCTCTGCAATAGCCCCAGGAAGAATATTTGTTGTGACAAACTTGGAAATTTTTTTAAGAGCCTGCTCAGTAAAATAGAAGTTTACATCAATAAAAATCGTAAATCTCAGAACAAACATAATCATTTCGAAATCCAGAAAAAGATACCTTCTTGAATAGTGATTCTGAAAGCCTCCCAAGCAGGATTTCCAGCATGCAAAAATAAAATGGACCATCTTCTACCAGGAAAGTTCCTGAAGTTGCTTGCGAATGAAGACCTTCATTCCTGAAGCACCAGTTATTACAAAGCCTTGAGCATTCAATTGACTTCATTTACTTGTGCTCAAGTTTTGTCCCATTAAAAATGGAAAATATGATGCAAAAGGGAGAAGAATCTAACTAGTGATACTTACACAACACTGTTAGCTTCCAAATTCTGAAGTAACGAAAATAAGCGGAACAAGAACTCGTCAAGCCATTCTGAAAAGTGAAATCCCGGCATGATTGAGGACTGGTCCATAGTCTCTTCCAGTATAGCCATCTGCAAGGTAAGACAAATAAGCATAATCCTTTTGTGGATCAAGCCATAACTCGGAAGAACTTATAATATTGGTACGTACATTGGAGAACAAGGATCCAATTAGTTGCATTGTTGCTAAGGTTTTAGGTGGGTCATTGGCATCCATCCCAAGTAATGCATTAGACAAGGAAATCATCATCAGGTCAACAAGTGAATCAGAAGGATCAACAACGTCCACAACCATGGATGAAGCTGACAAGGTAGTCAGGAGAAGAGATCGACCAGCATATGCTACAGACGTCACAGCACTTTTCAACTGGTGAGTGGCTGTCATCTATTCAGAAAATTGTAGTAAGGGAGTAAAATCATCAGTCTAACTCAAACAATATTAACTCTTCAGCCAAGTAGGAGCATTTGTAATGGTTCAAAAGGAGTGTGAATCCAAATTGCCAAGATTCTTTCTTAAACAAACTAACCGTCTCTAAGGCCATACGAAAGCGAGATGATAGAAAGGGAAGAACCAGAGATGGTTCAACATATGAAAGGATAGAAGTGGCAGCTGCAACTGTTTCAGAAAGATGTTCATTTTTGCTATACTGTCCACGATCAATTAGCTTGAGCATAGAATTCACAAAAGCAACCCTCTCTGACTGCCCTAGGAAGATTTCAGACTGCTCGCCATCATCTTTTCTCCTGAGCCCACAGTCTCACGGTCAGACAAAGGCTACATATTGTCATATAGAATCTAGAATTACTATGATAGATTAAAAGTTCTTACTGTTGCTCATTTTGCAAGCGTTTCTGAAATATATTTACCAAGTGGAACAAGAATCGCTCCAAGGAATAAGTCCAGCGACCACCATTAGAAGGATGGTAATACCTAAAACAACAAAGAGAGATGATTTACAAAATTTACAAGGCAAATTTTTTTAAAGTAAGGTGATATAAAATCTGTCTAGAAAACGAACTGTTCCAAGAGGTTGACCAATTTCTCCAAATGTTCTTGCGCGGAACCACCAGGTTTTAGTAGATAAACCTGCATTTACATTGACAAAAACAGAGGTCATTTTGGCCACATGCAGATGTATTCTTATGATCACTTATACAAGTGCGCTTACTATAGATTTAGCAATGGCTTTTGATGGAGTGATTGTTCTATTTGAGAATAAGAATCTTGTGTTTCTGGGAACATCCACAGAGAATGGATTTGACCCACTGCCATTTGCTACTGGAACCTGTGAACAAAGATGAATGAAATATTACATGAGAAACACCAGGGCAACGAGTTCCATTCTCTCTAAAATAAGGAACCTTCCAATATACAACTATGATGGAATATGATCTTCCATACAAGGCATAGTAATAAGACAAACTTGTTTGCTCATGCTCATTTGCTAAGAAAATTTCTTCAAGCAACAAAGATAAAGTCTATGCAACATAAGTACATAACCTACCTCGAACATATTCAAATATTTATTGAAAATATCTGGTAAGAAATGTTCCCAGTCAATGAAGCTATAGTTCTTTATGACACGAGCTGTAACAGAGGCCCACTGGCTGTTCCAAAACTGGGAATTTGGTACGGAATCCCAGTGGACTAAACACGTAACAATCCATGTGCTGTCATAACACCAAAAAGAAAATTAGTTTACTCATGTAGTGAGATGAAAGTGAAAATATCTTCAGAAGAAGTTGATCGTCCTTACTGAGAAAAGAAATCCTGGTTGTCTCTATTGGTAGGAAGGAACAGTCTTACAAAACCAGCACCCTCAAAGGATGAATTGTGCCATGGATTTTCAAGCAAAGATCTGCAAAATGCTTTCCATTAATGAATGAGGACCTAAACAAGCCAAATTCAACCCTAAAAATTAGCTCATGAGAGAAGAGCTATCCATATAAGGAAAACACAACCCAGTCTTAACACTCCGCACACGTGCAGGACTGGAACTAGACCGTGGATAACATACTATGGGGCCCAACATTGAGAAACACATCAATAGTGGTTGATGGATCTTGGCCTAGGAAAGAAGTACAACAAACACCCTAAATTACTGTCAATTTTAGCACTCCCAGAGCCTAACCCAGGAAGTAAAATCTTACCTGAACTCGGACCATATCTCAAATGCAGAGCCTGGAGGGAAAAACCTCCGGCAGGATCGTACAAGAGAAGTAACGGTCTCAAAATGTCGCTGTCTTATTCTCCACCCTTCTGGGCCTGTATTCCTTTAGCAAATAAAGTAGTTCAACAAATCAGCATACAAGTGTATTAAGAAGAACAGTTGCTGGGTCAACGATACAAAAGCTACATATTAAGTATCTGACGATGAGATTTAGATTCGTAATAAACTGATTAAAGCACAGATCCCACTAGTTACGGTAGAAAAGTAGTAACAAAAAAGAAACATGTATCACCTCTAACCTACAAAAACACAGAAATATGTAGTATGTGAGCAGTCAGATTTATATGATATTATGCATATAAACATCAGATTTCAGAATGGGTTGATAATGCCACTTTTTGCAAACTTCTTACACTTCTAATATTGCTGCTGGTTATCGTATTTTTACTTCCCATCCAGATTAACTAATAACATCTAACATTCATTAAATTGTGAGTGACGCATTGACAAAGACCATCAAAAAGGATCATTCCTTATTTGAATTACCCTCCCATCAATAAATCTATGGAAACATGAGGCACCCAGTATGAGTTAAGAAAGATGAGAATAAGAGATTAATCTTCAAACTCCATTTGGAATTGACAGGGAGAGACATGGATATTTTTGAACCCTCAACTATTTGCAAATTTTTACTGACATTGATTACAAGATTGAGGAATAATTCAAGGCTCTTATCACTTTTACATCACACCCATTAAACAGCAAATGAGTGTGAGCCCTGATGAGGTTTTCAAAGCCATGAAAGGAGACCATACTCCTAAGCTATTGACCAGCAACTATTAGGTTTCACAAACTTCATCAGGGTAAATCGCATATTAGCTGCAAAGGCATTCAGATGTAGGTTCAGGAAAGAAGTTGTTATCTGATGTAAAATCCAGGCGTCTTAGTTGTGACCACAAATGAATCAATTTTTGAGAATGGTAACAAGACCACCAAACGAACTAATTACGATGTCCATACAGAAAAGGCAATAAAAAGCAAGCTAATTAAGGAACAAAAGGTTACAAATAAAAGAAAAGCAGGGACTTGCCTCGTGAAATGTGTGTGAATCAGAGTATCAAATAAAGGGCGCCACTGAACTTCCAAGGACAACTTTTTCCGGTATTTATTCAGTAGCTTTACCAAGATATTTCCCCATCTAACCTGATGAGAGAAAATGACCTTAACTATGTCGATAGACAGCCATCAAAAAGGATTGCGTGAATATGTAGCTTTCTGAAGAAATTACCTGAGCAAAAAGTTTATTTTCTGATATACGGAACAATTCCAATCCAACTTCAACTACTTCTGTAACATCCTCCAGAGATAGTTCACTTTTTGCTTTTATGAAGCTGCAGGTAAGTCCATCAGTAAATAGGTTTATATAATTCAACAAGTCTGTGTTCTGTTTGTGTTAAGTTTGCACAGGTTTCAAGAGATAAGTTTTTCTTTAGTCAGAAATAACAAGTTTTTCTAAATCAAGATATTTTTTTCTTAAGTCGTGCCAAGTCTATAAATCTTGTTATCGTATCAGGATTAGCATGTTTTTCAATTCTGTAGACAAATAAGACAGTACAAAAAATCATGTTACTTGAATTGAAGAAATTCAAAGACCCCAGACTAAGAAAATGAAAGAGAGAGCAAACCAGGGAGTAAAACCATGTAGCACCCGGAGATGGTACCTCAGGCATTCTAGGTTGTACGTAGCCATTGATAGTTAAAATATAAAATGAGATTAGTTATGTATTTTTTACTATTACACTTGTTCCACAATTATCTACTTAGTCCATTTGAGTCCTGGTGAGCTGTCCAAAGTGTTATCAGTTTGTAAAAGGTTCACAAGTTCAGTGAGGCCTTATACATGATTGTAATAGAAATTGGGTTTATGTAATGAAATTTGTTCCTTCACTTTATTTCTCTTCTTCGCTGTTTATTATTCTGTCAATTCCACTTCTGGCTAGTTACACTGATCCTGGTTAGTGTAACAGTTGGTATCAGACCCATCGATTCCTTCCGGACTCTCTGCTAGACTTAAAAGTTTGGATGAAGGACGGAAGAAGATGGAGGCACAACTCTCCCAGGTTCAGAGGTCGGAGAGATTGGAGAAGCCTTAGTATGAGAATCCTGAATTTCAAGTGACTGCACAAGAGATCACAGAAATTCATTGGATGATGAAGCATTTGATGAGCCAAGCAGACCTCATTCATAGAACTGAGGAAATGAATGCCTCAATGTCATACACAGCTGTAATGTTGCAAGGCAACACCTCCTTTAGTTCCTCTAATAGTAAGGAAAATTCATCTACTGTTGGTCCTATGTCTGTCTACTTCTACTGTTCTACGGCACACAAGTTCCCTCAACTAGTAATAGAGTGGTACTTCCAACTGTCCCTGCATCCATTTAACCCCAAGGGGAAAGTCAACAAACACCTACTATACCTTTTCTACAACCTAATTTCTCAACTGTACACTTTCCTTCGCAACCTCAGTTCCAATACCAGCGCCTATACCCAATATTCCTTTTGATACTTTCATTAACTTTTCAATGGCGATAGTGCTAAACTCGATTTCCCTGAATTCGATAAATGCAATCCTATAGATAGTGGTAAGGTCTGCGTCCCCAGTGAGATTTGTTGTACTTGAGCCAAGAGTCTATCTCCTGAAGGAGCTAAATGAGAAGACTACAGTTTGTGAAGTCTCAATTTCCAACTTCTCGGGAGTAGAGTCTAATGTTTCGAAGGGAACTGGGATGTAGCATCCAGAGATGGTACTTCAAGCATTTTAGGTTTGTACGTATCCATTAACCACTAAAATACGAAATGAGAGTAGTTAAATATTTTATATTAGTATCCAAAACTAGCTCCTCAGTCCATTTGAGTCCTGGTAAGCTGTCCAAATTGTTATTAGCTTGTTAGGAGGAGCTTATACACGTGATTGTAATTACTGGGTCTATGCGATAAAACTTTTCCTTGTCCTGTTTATTACTCTTTCATTTCCATCCCGGCCAGTGTAACAAACCAATCAGTTCACTTAAACTCAATAAATTCAAATATATCAGACCACGAAACCAAACAAGCAGTACAATTCACACAACACCACACTAAAAAAGGTGAAAAAACTGCAAACCCACATGCCAAAATCAAAAACTGGACTAGCAAGTGACTGATCAAAGTCAACGAGCAAATGACACACAAGGAATTACGTAAAACTAAGAGTTAAAAGTGAAGCTTACAGGTCAATAACGGAAACCCATTTGAGGGTAGCATAAACTGAATCGGGATCATCCGACTTGTACGATTCTTTAACTGATTTCAGTACTTTAGCAAAGGATTGTTTCTCCTTTTTCGTCACTTCTGCCACCGGCGGCGGCAACCAAGCGTTATACAAGTGCATTTCTACTGATTTTTACAGTATCTGAGAACTGAATTGAATTCTGTTAACAATGGAGAAATGTAAAATGTGAAAAACCCCTCTTCTTCAGCTGGGATATTTATAGCGAGGGTCTTCCTTTCTTTCTTTCCAAGACAAATTTTGACCATAACCCAATTTGGAGTTTGGCTCAAGTCATTTAATTTGAGCTAATATAAGCGGTGGCGGAGTTATAATTTTGAGTTTAATGTTTTAGAATTGTGTATTTACACAATATAAAATTTATTATAAAGTTATTGAGTTTTGTCGAATTCGTAATTGAAATGTTAGTGCAATTCTTACCATTATTTCTTCCCAATTGTATCTAGTATCTTTTTTGTATGGTTATAATATTCGAATCAAATTATATGTATCTCGACTAATATTACGAAGATTTTGTTTACTAAGACTTTTATGGATGGAAAATATCACCTATTGTGTTTGTTTTTAGGGTAATTTTTTCTAAAATCTCATTATTTAAAAATTTACTTTATTAATCACTAAATCCACGCCTTATTCTTATAAACTAATTTCTCAATCATTTATTTGCTACTTAGTAACAAAAGTACCCTTAATCCTTGGGGTCATGACATGATATTTAAGATGTTAGCTGAGGCGGGTCATTGATTTGGAAACAGCGGGGTATTACTATTAGCTAAGCTTATTTTGGGTGTTTTCAAGATAAAATATATATTTTAAGCATTTTTGTAATATTTAAACGATATACAAAAGTTGTTTTTAAGTATTTATTATAAGACAAAATAATAAAAATAAATCAAATGTTATAAGTTAAGATTTCGAACTTATGCCTCTTGAATTATAAGTCGTAAGATAAGATATAGGCTCATCCAAACATACTTTAAGAACAAATGTACATTAGTTAAAGCATGTCACACAATATTGTTCATTGATAAATTTATTAAGCACGCATAATATACTAACATATAACAATGAATTAAATGACATTAATTAGTAATGTTTATTATGTCCGGGTGATGGGTGTATACACCACTTTTCGCCCACCCAAATCCTTCAAATCAAGGAGGAGAGTTAAGGGGTGATTTCGACCATTGCACCTAACTTGTTTTTGCGTCTTGGCATGCATAATAAGTTTATATCTTAAGATATATAAGATTTTTTTCTAAAGTTAACGAATGCACGTGATTCCTATATCACCACGTGGATCTGTCTCTAGTTAAGTAACTAAACCATAGAATACACTTGGCATACATATGATGAGTTGGATCCGAGTCGGATGAAAGCCACAAGAAACTATGATGCATGCCACGTGTAAATGTACAGAGTATTTTTATTAATTTCTAAATATAGACATTTGCAACTTGTTGAAAAAATATTTATATTATATTTGCCACTTTTTGGAACTTTTATCCTAAATCATAAATTCGATGCGCATTAACATAAACATCAGAATATCACAAAAAAAAAAAGATTTTCCATTAGCCTTTTTTGCTTTACAATTCTCCTCCAAGTTGCGTACTCAAACTGTATATTACATAGGACTCATCTGATCATAAATATATTCATTTGTAATAGAATAATTTTTATTATTTGTACGTCAAATATTCGTCATAAAAACTTTTAAATTTAATTTGAAAATATGTTATAAATTTGGAAAATAGTTTATATTTTCAACTCTCTTTTTACTTTTGAAGGCATTAATGATATTTTATGATGAATGAGTACGTCTATAGGTGAGTGTCAATAATGAAAATGATTCGTCTAAATTTATTCTTAAACTGTGCAAAATGATTCAAACTTACTTTTGAACGATGTATTAAGGTCGACATTAGTCAATAATTGACAATTAGCCAACAAAGACAAATCTAACCTTATTTTCCTTTGAAATAACAAGAGATAAATGGTTAAATCACGAGAAAAAGTTCAAAATAGTCTTTTATCTTTGCAATACTAGTGCATTTTTTGTCCTCCCCCAAACTTTTGCCTATATTGATTTTGTCCACAATTTTATGTATGAAATGTTCAATCGTCTTTTTATTTATTTAATAGCAACTTGTTATGTTTGGTACTGTCATGTTTTAATGAGTTTTCTATATAACTGAACTATTTTATCAAAACACACGTAAATTAGGGAATTAATATAATAATTCATCCACTCACTTTTACTTGTACATTATACTAGATGGACGGAGTATATTATATTATTATTCCCATTCATCTTTCCATGATCCGACCGTTGGGGTTGCCACAAAAAGTGACCGTTGCAAAACTCAGCTATTCTCATCAGTTTAAATATCTGCTTATCGCCCCTCTATTTCGGATATCAAAAGCTATCATAATCTTCTCTTAAGCTAACAGCAATTTCTCTAATTTCTCTCTTTCAAAGCTTTCTTAATTCATCAATACTGTTAGTGTTTTCGTTTATCTGTTCTATTAGTAGTTCTTTCGTTTGAGTTTTCAATTTTGCAAGAAAGTTTTCATCAATGGCAGAATCAAAGGATTGCCATGTTATTGTCGAAATCCCCGTTGATGAAGAGCATCAGCTAAAACTTTCTTCAGCCATTACTACCATAACTGCAATTCAAAACCACCCATTAATGGAAATCTCAAAAAGTCCAGGTCATCTCTTGCTTCTCAAGCTTTGGCAAAGAGAAGAGGATCTCTATGGCCGCAGAATTGCGGCGAAAGAGACGAGAATGGACAGTATTAGGAGAGAAATATTTCAGATCTGTTGTTTTTTCTTTATCTTTCATGCTCTGTTTTTTACGATTCTGTTCACCTCTGTTTCTGAGGACCACCTTGATGGTAATGTTGTGTGTCAAAAATGGTGGATTCCTTCGATTCTATCAGTTTGTACTTCGTTTTGTATTGTGTTTTTGGTGCAGGTGAAACTTTACAGGTTTTGGAAGGTGTCGAGGCAGTTGCAGAGGGAGAGGGGGGATGGTAGAGCAATGACAAGGTGCATTTCGGAGTTGAGGATGAAAGGGGCGAGTTTTGATCTGTCGAAAGAGCCACAGATTGGGAAGAAGATGAAGAGCTCTAGTGTGGAGATCAAATGGAAGCCATTAACTTGGTTATCTCAGTATGCTGTAACTATTTGTCTCATTTGTTTTACAGGATTGCTCTTCCCTGCTTCCAGGCTCGTCCTTTGCGCTTGATCTTCTTCGTTTTCAGTCTCTGTTCATACACAAATCAGCAAATTTGGAATCTGGAAAGAGTTGTTCTTTGCTTCAAAGAACTTGCAGACATCCAAATCGAGGCATTCGTATATGAATAAAAATGGTAAATGATTATTCTCAGATTGATTATTCTTCAGTAAGCAATCTGTGATCTCATTTCATTCTTCACCTTTGTTTCTTTTTCAGGGAATATACTGTCTCAAACCTGATGTTTCCCACATAGAGCCGACTGGCCGGAAAAAGAACCCAAAAGCAACAGGAGAAGAGTTGGCACCTTAATTTAACAACAGTAGAAGGAAGTTGCCCACCAGCAGAGAAAAAAGGACAGTCCAGTGCACAGAACATTCAATATTCAGGCAGGGATCTGGAAAAGGAACACACCCCAAGGGATGTGAACACCCGTGTGGCACCACAGCTCAAGCATCACATGAAAATTTTACCGTTGCTCCAAGCTCCTTTCAAGGTGCTAGCCAATGAAGCCTACACACAATTTCTTTACATCTCCATCTCAATCATGCTACAATGACATCAATATTGGAAACTTGCTCACCATTTTCTTGCGGTGTCTCAACTCAGCTATCAGGCTCACTGCTCTGCCCACTGCATGAACGAAAGAGCAGAGATCTAGAGTTTCAACAGCCAGCACTTTTGAAGTTTGCAGATTTGGGAAATACAGCTATTTATAATGCTGAAACACTGCCCATGTTCTAACATCTCTTTCAGAATTTCTCAAAAATGACATGTAATAAATGTTACAAAATCAATGTAAACAAGTTGTTCAACTGAAAATTTTGCTTTCTTCATAGATTATACAAAGATTTTTTTTTCAGGACATTTTTTTAATTATAAAGTAATCTTTCAGGGCTCTATGCACTCTCAAAGCCAAATATGCGAAACACACCTACATAGAAAAGAAGAAGAAAAATATTAGGCCTTGTAAAGAAAAGGACACGTTCTTTCTTAGGTTAGAAAGGCACCTTCATCAGCCTGGTATTTGTTCTTATCATCCCCAGCAAAGGCAAGCAAGTTGTGTTTTGGATTCCATTCAACACTGTTCATGGCAGCACGACATGGAATCTGGTGAACTGATCGTCCAGTTTGGACATTAGCCTGTGGGAAAATAATGGCTGAGTTATTGAAAGGTTAAAGAGATTTTCTATGTAGAAGAGAGTATAATGGCTAAGTTATTTTCGGTTAAAGAGATTTTCTATGTAGAAGAAGAGTATACAGGTTCTCTCGACAACATACAATATCAATAAACAAATCTTCACTAGCAGAGGCAATGTAGTCTCCTGTGTGATTGAAACTTATTGTCCGAACTGGCCACCTGAGTAGCAAAAAAAAAAAAATTAAAAATCAGACACCTGTCCCAGGAAACTCGTATAAATTATAAGATGGACGAAAACATACTTGAGAACTTACTCAAGTTTTGTAAATGTTCGAAGACATAGCATCTCCTTAATGCTCCAAAGGCTGACCAATGAATCAGCACTTCCAACAGCAAAATATCTTGTGTAATATTGAATCAAAATAAGGTATAATTAGTTCAGATGAAACCCCCCCCCCCACTCATGGTCTGAGAGCACCTATGAGTGGTCCTTCAACAAAACCTCATAATGACATCATAGAGTGAGCCTTATGCATGGTCCTTTGACAAAAGCCTTACTGACATCATAGTGCCACAAGGTGCTAGCTACTTGGAACTACCGCCAAAGAATTCTCCCGTTACTAGAAAGGAATATCACATATTCTTGAGCTGTCTGAGACCTCTTTAAGTCTCATTTAAACCATAGCACAAAGGAAGCATACTTACAGCAAAATATCAAGCTCACCTTCCTAGTGGATCAATTGCAATGCAGTAACAACCAGCAGTGTGAGCATTAAGCGTGTTAACGGCTTGAAGAGACGGATAAGCTAAGACTTCCACAGTTCCTATATGACAAACACGAAAATTTTGACACTGAGAAAAGTTCATATTGGAAATTCAAGCCTTTTCTTACTGAATGCCAGCAAAGCCTACTCACCATTTCCAGTTGTAAGAAAGAACATATCGCCACCCGTGTTCCATGCAATCTCATTTACCTGATGAGGCAAAAGTGTAACAATGGGAACTTGGGGGAGTTCAAAAGTGTTAACAGTATGGAACCTATCATGCTGAATGCCCGAGTAGGAATATGACTCAATGCATTGAGCAACTAATTACTTTTTTTAACAGGTAAACTCTTTGCAACTAATTCCAGAAACAAGAGGCTGGTTACATGCATGGTCAAGAATACGGATGAAACGAATAGATATGAAGAGCTTTGGCAAATTAGAGTTAAAGACTTGTCCTGAGAAGCAGAGGCATTCACCCATACTTCAAGAGCATCTCTAAGTTTAAGAGGAAATGGTTATTTACTCATACCACAAGAAAATCAAGTTAGGAGAGAAATACATGCATCACACATGATTTTTCTGCATTAACAAGTAATTGTCTCTACACCATTGGAGGGGAAGAAAAGATCAAGCCCAAGAGGAAGAACTGATGTTCTGTGATTTCAAGTCCTTTTTCAGAATGTCCAACAGATCCCTACTTCGACTATTAGTTACACACAGCAGATAAAGGTCAAAACTTGCAGCAACACATCTGAGAAACTTGATTCACATTGAAACACTTAAAACACAAAAGCAAAGGCCAGCAGTATGAGAAAGAGACGGACCAAATGCAGTAGGTTTAAACCCAGTACAGCACAAGTCATGTTTACATAACTTTTGATAACCTACTACATGGGCTTATGAATCGCCGTAAACTTAGCTGGGGAACAGACTACCTCATAATTAAATTTGCGCTTATGAATAGGCTTAAACTTGCGAACATCCAATATTGTTAGCTCATCATCCTGCACCATAAAATAACTGAATAAGAATATGCACCGAATTAATTTCCATGATAGGCAGATAGTAGGGAACTCCACAGAATATCACCAAATAAAACTCACCATCATAAATATGAATGATAGAAAATACATGCAATAGAAAGAGATGAAGCTAAGATACATATCTGTTTTGTGTCTGCACTCATTTTGACTACATGCATATCTATAAGCAGCTAAGATAATAGAAGATAGAAGTGCTGATTTTAGGAATTAATAAATGATAGAAATAATGAGTACCCTGTTCCCAACAGCTATATGTGTCCCATCAGGCTTGTAAGTGATATTGATATTTTCCCCACTGAGTTCAACTTGCTGTGAGCATTTCCCACCTGCCAATTGGAGACCAAATGTTTTAGCATCTGCAACACCCTGACCAATAATAAAAAAAATAGGAATATCTTTAACTTCCTGGCAATTGACAGGAAACTAGGCTGTGAAAGTGTACGTAGAGTTTTTTATTAGTAGTTATAAAGAAGAAAGTGCATGTTGAGTTACTTAACTCATACCCACCCCCAACCCCTCGGGTTCCACTTTACATGACATGTTTCTAAGCAGTCAAATAACCTTTTCTTTGACCAAAAATATTTTCATATTAAAAGGTGTAATTTATAGTATTCTTTTTCCAGTTTCTAACTATATAAGGTTGTTCTAGACATAAGAAACTGATGTATGAATTGAGACCGGAAATTGACAGGTTTGACCCACTTACTCTAGACCCCTCCAATTATTTCCGAAACAGGAGTAATATTGTTCTTGGAATGATTAACTTTATGGGAATAAATATAGTGTAAGTCCTCAAGTAACCAATAGACATAGGCTCTTATAGCATTACATTCTTTAAATTCCAACTCATCATTTCATACAGTACTTTGGCAGCTTATTGCTGGTGCAAAATAATATAAACTTACTACGGGCATCCCATAATCGAACTGTCTTGTCACCAGATGCTGTAGCTATCAATTCTGCATGTTTTGGATCCCAACATAACTGGTCCACACTGTCGGTGTGACCCTTTAATTCAACATCTTTTACCTTTCCCTGCAAAAGAGCTATCAGAGACTTGGAGTGTATGCAGACATAAGAGGTTTCATACTCCACCTCTCAAGAATGAGAAAAGACTAGAATATTGAAAACATAGATAGGGCGCAATCATTTTAGGGTAGTCTTATGGTGGCAAGCAATTAATGGTCCAGGTTTTTGCAAGCAAAGGCAAAATATACTACAATCTTCATGCAAGTTCCAAAGTTGAGGAACTTGGAATCTGTGACTATGAAACAAGATAAAAGTACATTTATAGCGTTGATAACAAGAGCAAAATATCCTTCAATCTTCATGCAAATTCCAAAGTTGAGGAACTTAGGATTTGCGACTATGAAACAAGATAAAAGTACGTTTATAGCCTTGATATAGAGAAATGACACATGATATAGAGTTATGGAGCACTCGATCCACTAACAAAGTAAAAATTTATCTGGTCCGGCAAAGACACTTCAGACCCCCCCCCCCCCCCCATCCTCTTGTGAAGAACAAGCCTCCCATTTGCAAGTGGCCATGACAAATCCATCTTTTTTTTCTATGACCAAGTAGAAAATTAATTGATAATAACAAGGCCATCTTGGTCATATCAAAGGAGTATACCACAAAAGGAGAAACCTATAAAATATGGTTCTCCAAAAGACACCTCAATCCTCTATGCAAACAGAAATTACACCAAAAGAAAATAAGGGATCGGAGACTACTCCTCAATTGAGCAAAGCTAATCTCCAGTTCTCCACCCTTTCAAAAGCTCTCCTATTTCTCTCTTTCCAAATGACCCACATTACTGCAAGAGGAGTAACATTCCACACCTTGTGTCTTCTTATCCTAACTCCACTCTTCCAACTGAACATCAACTCTTTCGCGGACCTTGGGATTGCCCAAGAAATATCAAACCATCTAAAGATATCCTGCCATAACCTCGAGATGTTTTGCAATGTAGCAAGATATGATCGATGTCCTCTCCTGCCTCCTTACACAGGAAACACCAGCTTATGCACACCACCTCTCATTCCCTAAGATTCTTCACCGTCAATATCACCCCTCTAGTAGCTAAACCACAAGAAGAAATACACCTTCTTCAGCACCTTAGGTGTCCATACCGAGTCATACGGACAACTAACTTCCACCCTAGCCAGAAGCTTTCCATAGGACTTAATAGAGAACATTTTTTTATTCCCCAACTCCCAACTCAAAGCATCAGGTCTATCTACTGGCTTGCATTGCTTATGGAGTAAAACTAGAAATTTTGAAGCTCGGTCACCTCCCAATTTTGGAAATCCCAGAAGGTCCCACCCCCCTTGTATCCCCCTAATTTGCTGAACAGACAGCTCCCTTTGGCCAGAGACCCTATACAACACCGAGAAATCATTCTTTAACACCAAATCTCCACACCACTTTTGACCCCAAAAACTAGTCTCCTCCCATCCCCAACCTTAAAGAAAATGTTTTTGTTAAAGGCTTCCCACCCCTTCATTATGTTCTTCTACATGCCACACTCGGAAGGTAACCATATTTGTACTCCATCCCCCTTCCATAACTCCATATTTGTCTGCTATCACCCCTCTCATAAAGTTTCTTCCTCCATCTCGAATCTCCAAAGCCATTTATCCAAGAGGACTTTGTTAAAAACCTTCAAGTCTTTGACCCCAAGTCCTCCCCACCGTTTAGGAGATGTCACGGTCTCCCGTCCCACTAGGTGAAACTTCTTTGTCCCATCCGCCGCATCCCAAATGTTCCTTTGCTACCTTTCCAGCTTTTCTATAACTCCACCAGGTGCGTTGAACTGGGACATGCAATATTGCACCATCCTGTGTAATTCTGGAGCATTTCTGCATCTTTTTACCCATTCTCCCTTTTCTTCCAATTCAAACCTCTTTGTGTATCTATAACTTTGAATTCATATGACCTCCGACAAGTGAGGTTACGCATACCTTACCCCTACCTTTGATAAGTAACAAAAAAAAAAACTTTCTTTTTAAACCTAACTGCAACAAGCATTACTATCATAGCTTCCTCAACTCCTACCACAGAACTAGACTTTGGCAGAAGCAACTAAAGTGAGAGACCAGCTTCTTAACTCTGGAGAAAATCTCAGGTACCTAAGTTCATGCATATATCATAAAAATCTCATTTTGTCTATTGTAAACGAATTTACCCAGTTTATTTACAACCCCCAGTTTCCCACTTCAATAGAAACTTTAAAAATCAGAGAAGGTAGGCAGAAAAAGGCAACAATAACAAAAAGCTATCCTTTTTTCAGCATATAAACTTAACTGAAAACAAAAAAGATGAGCTCATGAAGCTTACATGACCATGAGGCTCAATTTGCCAAATACGAGCTGTTTGATCCACAGAACCTGAAGCTAATTTCGTGCCACTGCAGTTCCATGCCACCGAATGCACCTTTAATAAAAAAAAAAAAAAAAAAACATAGAAGATAAAGTATCACATAGTCAATTCATCTAATCAGAGTCTTCATAAAAAGGAAAAGCGAAGTTAGGGTTGTTGTTGTTGACAGGGAAAGCAAAGAATGTTTTAGAGAGAGAAACCTTCTTCTTGTGTCCCTGGTATTCTCTGCTATGAAGATTTTTGAAGGGTATTGTTTCCGCCATTACTCCCCTGCTTGTTTGCTCCGTTTACTTCTCTGAATATTTTTCTTGTTTAGAAGACGAACAAAACGACACACAATGTTGTCGTTTCATGTCAACCCTGTTGAGAAAATGATAGATTAGTCCCTTAAGTTTGAGAATGGTCTAAAATAGTCCTTCATATTCTAGAAATTGAGCATTTTTGGTAATAACACATGACGGTAACTAGTACTACTATTATTTTTGTTGAAACTAGCTCGTGAGAAGTAGGTGAGCCCTTTAAACTGAAAAAAAATAATATCATCTAAACAGGATTTTCAAGATTTATTTCTATAGAAGTTGGGCTCGATAATTTTTTCTTAATTTAAACGAGTTACATGATCCTCATGGATCAATTCCGTCCAAGATAATATTGTTGGGTGTTATAACAAATTAATAATGACAAAGAGCTAAAAGTGTTCAACTTTAATAAACATAAAGACTTAAATTATTTAGGTGTATAACATTTAGGATCCATTGATCTACCATAATTATAATTCATATATTATATATATAATGAATAATATATATATAGTGAAAATCAATTTCTCTTCTAACTTTGTTTTAAGAAAAGTCTATCCTTAATATTTTTTTCATCCAATAATTGTGAAGCAATATTTATTGTACATTTTTAAGTTTAAATTGGTGTTTTACTTTTCTAAAAATATAAATAACTATTTATTTTTTCATATGTGTAAGTCAAGCGTTCTTCAAAATAATATCTTTTATTATTTATTTATCTAATCTATTGATTGAAAAATACATATGACAAAATATTAGTACCTATCAAATAATTGTCAAAACTGTACAATTATGACTTTTGAGCAAGACAGCATTTTCAATAATTTTAAATTTGATTCAAAAGTTTGAACAAATAATACTTCTTATTTCCCAATTTTTCTGGAGATTAATTGATGTGATTGGGGATTAGATATAAAATTAAATAATTAGCTTGCCCATCTATTCAAAAAAGCAATTTAAAGAATATAAGAAATATTAAAATAAAAAGGTTCAATCAACTTCCTAAATACGTGGAGAAAGTCCAATCTCATCCATTTAAGAGTACTGTTAGGGATAATTCTACTTTTATTCCCTCAATTATTGATGATTTTAGTCATAACGATATTTGATTAAGTATATTTAATTTGTAATTAATTAAAAGTGAGTTCTTTTGTTCATGTATATATGTATATTTAGATTATATTTGAGTAATAATATAAAATTTACATGATACTTTGACACTTAAATGATTTAACACCTAATCATTCGTGATACATTTCAAAGATTCACAATTAGAGGAAAGATGATAGGTACTTCATGAAATTAATCGAAACGTGCATCAATTTACTTGAACATTATAACTATAAAAAAAATCATTACAAGGTTAGTTTCTTAAAGTCTAGCTAAGCTATACACTCTTTTGACAAAATTCAAAGGAATTAGAGTTAGTAAAAACTTTAAACTATATAATAAACATGTAAGTGTTAGTTAAAAAAAAATAGACAATTCACTAATTAAAAATTATAGTAGAATGATAAATATTTTTTTCATCTCTAATTAAAAGTATTATATTTGAGCTTCGAATATAAAGTCATTTTAATTAGATATTGCTTTATTTTTAATGTATGAATTTTCAACAAAAACTCAAATTTAACTAATTTTTAATATATTATTAAACACCAAATAAAAAATATAAAAAGAAGATGTTAGGTCAAAAGTAAAAATTCTCAAAGGCCCATAAATGGTTGAAAATTGAGGAACAAAAGTAATGGAGAGAAAGGAGCATTAGAGAGCTAGGACCAACAGTCAACCAATAAAAACGGTGACGGATAGATAGAATTTCTCCGCTCTTAATTAAATATTTTAAATTTAAATTATAGATATAAAAACATACTAATGAATAATTTTTTCTTAAATAAATTTTATATAATATAAATTTAAATTAATTGAGACTAAACAAGAATATCATACATAAAAAAAAAATTAAAAATTATTAGCCACCTACCACAAAATCCACTAATTTAAGGTGTGAAGCACAAGGATGGTCTTTGGTGATACAGTAAAAAGTTTTTCCATTTAGCACTATGTTTACCTTTTATTTTCTTTCTTCAGATGAATTTTAATTAGTCGTATTAATAAATTTTGAACAATGAATTATTGAGTGAATATAATTATAACATGACAAGTGATATAGATTTGATGTGTCACAATATATTCAATTGATGAATATGATTATAATTGACAAGTGTTATAGATTTGATGTCTCATTAATGTGAAGATTATTTGAATTTTTAGTAGGTATAAATCAATAATGAAAATTTTAATAGATTTTTTTAAAATAGAAACTTTATCGTTTATCTACTAAGGAGATGAAGTATTTTGTGCTTATATCTAGAAACACATTTTTTAGATCATAAAATATTGAGAAGAAAACAAGTTTAGTGTTGTCATTATGCTCGATTTTGGTCAAATAATTTGATTAATCGATAATCTTTTAAAATTAGTGAAATCTTTTTAATGTTAATTTTACAGATTGTAGATTTTATGTTTTCTTTTTTAAAAAACAAATAATACCATTACTTCAATCACACATATATCTGTTCTATTATGGGAGAAACTAATACCTCAAAATCTCAAATATTAAAAAGGATTTAATTATTTAAGATCGCACACTGAATTTTATGGCTTAAATAATTATTCAATGTTTTCAGATTATTTAACATATTATAATTTACTATTTAGATTTATAGGATACTAAGATGAGACTTATGAAAATTTTCTATGTAAATTTAAATTAATCAAATTTCAAAACGGATATGGAACTATCAAAAAAATTCACTCTCCCTGTCCACCGACGATTATATTAAATCTACTAATACCAGGTCTTTGCCAGTCCTAAAGAAGGAAACAGAGGGACTCCTTTTTGGAAAGTGAAAAGTAGGTGAATCTGGCCGTCATCGGATTCTGTCGCCGCCGGTGAAGATGTCGTCCGGAAGGTACATGGCCTACTCACCATCTCCATCTGCTCCTCAGTCTCCTCATATCGCCGGACTTCGCTCTGCTTCCTCTGCCATCGCCGAGCAAGAGAAGTGCGTTTTTCCCTTTTCTATAACAACTTTGTTTTTTGTTTGAAGTCTTCGTCTTTGTTGATTCAGTGGATCGTGCTGAAATTGGCTAAGCCTATATCCGATCTTCAGTTTTTGTGTTTCTCAATCTGTTGCTTTAATTTTACTCTGTGGTTATGATTTGTGACTTGATTTTCGTTTTTTGGTTCAACGATTTGTTAGTTGATTTCTCTAAAATGAAAGATCTGGTTTAGCTGTTTTCTTACTTAGTTAAAAGCATCAGTTTAAGGGTCAATATACTTTACTGCAATTTCAAACAGTCTGGATTGGTTCTATGAATTCCTTGTATCAATTTGGATACTTTGATCAGGTTTGTTCCTCCAAAAAGTTGGTTTCTTTGATCTTATCAGAAGTTGATTGTTACTGTTTCTTCTTCTTCGGATCATTTTGTCGATTCAAATACTTTTTTGGGTTGGTTTGCGTCGAAAAGTTCGTTTCTTTGCTTCTATCAGATGTTGATTGTTGCTGTTTCTTCTTCCTTCCTTCGGATCATTTTGTCAATTCCAATACTTTTGTTCGGTCTGTTGCTTCAAAAAAGTTGGTTTCTTTGCTTCTATGGGATGTTGATCGTTATTATTATTTCCACTTCATTCAGAGCATTTGGTCCAATCTTCTTCTAAGAAATTAAGAGAGTTGCAATTGTAAAGAAAAGATTCACTTTCTTGCTTGAATTACTCGGGCATTGATAACCCAAGAAGACTATAACACTTTGGCCTTGCAATAGCATTTTTTCTATGATCCTTTTTTCTCTACTTTACTGATCGATAGAGTGGATCCGGGATTTTGAGTTGGCGGGCGTGGAGCGACACTTCACCCACTACTACTTTGTGGTGGTCAATGCAACTTTTGGTAAATGATTCAATTTGCTGCAGCCACTGACCAAATACTGCAACTCTGTCCTTTCGATTTGCATTTTGGTTCTATCTAAGTGAACTTATCTGCTCATTTTTGCTTATTCTAGTGCATCTTATGTGATTGACCAAAATAGGAGATCTCGTTTCGCTATGCACATAGTTTTTTTTCGATCTTCAAAATACTTACAATAGCACAAACCAAATACATTGGACCATCAAACTTGGAACAACTGTTTTTTTGATAGAGATACTGATGGTTTTCTTCTTGTGTGTACCTGTACCATAAATTACTGTGAGTGTTTAATTTGTCCATGTGTGTTAACAGGTATCTCTCAGAGTTACTTGCAGAACGCCACAAACTCGGCCCATTTGTGCCTGTCCTTCCTCACTGCTACCGATTGCTGAATCAGGGTGAGTAGGAAGTTGAATTTTGATTAGTTCAGCCACTTGTGCTTCAGATATCAAAAAGTAATTTTTATTGCTCAACACGAGAGAAGTCAAAGATTAGAGAATGAGGTTGAAAAATATTTTAAGTTGATGGGTACATCCTTTTCATCTGAATAAAGATGATAAATCCATTGTATACTTCTGTTTTTGCTAATTGGGTGGAAGTTTAGGTCAAGTTTGGGTCTTCTATGTTAAGTTAGTCAGCACTTTTTTCTGGATGACTCCCAACACTATTTGTATATTCCATGATTGTCTTTTTGTTATTCATGTTTAACTAGATATTTGTCCCATAAAACGGGTATTAGTATCTCTAATTTCCTCCTTCTATGCAGTTTCTAAATAAAAATAAAATATTCCTTCTTCTATGGTCAGCTGTGGTCCGCTTACCGAGAGTGTATTAAAGACCTACATGTCGTAATAGGTGTGAGATTAAGGGAATTACATTTGACTTAATTGGGGAGCTTGTCACAAATTTGTTTATAAATAATGTTGTAACCACCCCCTAGCAAGAATGAGAAGAGGTTGAGAGAGTCATGGTATTGAATCCATGTTTATTTCCTATATGTTGGAAATAAACACTTCATTGTCCCATTCCAGCTCAAAAATAAAAAAGAACTTCATTATCCATTTTTTTATCCCCCAGTATCCTATTGGTTTGTTTCTTCACATTTATGATATGCTTCATTGACAATTTAAACTGTGTTACCACACATATATCATTGTGAGCCTCTAAGTTTTAGATGGAAAGTGTTATCGAAATCATCTTTTGGCCAGATCGTGAAAAGTTTGCTAATAGTCCTCAATGCAAATCCCAGCTTATTTCACCAGCAGCCTGTCATATATTCTTAGCTGTACCTGGAAGTTTTCAAGTACTATTTAGCGGTGTAGCCTGTAACGGATCTGGAATAGAAGGAAACACGTGCTCCTGCATTCCACTGACTGTCTTGAGGTGTTGATGACAAGGAAAATGGATACTTTAATATGACTGACTGCCCAACACTAGTAGTATACAATATTAAGATGAGGACTATGAAATTGATCCTTGAAGTATAAGAAGCATGATGTGCATTGTGTGAAGCTTGTTTAGTATTAAGGGCAGGGTTGAATCGTTGTGTGATTAGCAATAACGTTCAAGTTTGAGCTGTGGACCTGCATTTTGGGAATATCTATATCATAGTAAGAGGTCATACTGGGCATGTTATTCCTCTTGTAAATGTGTTTGGAAATGGTGGATTGCATGGCCAAGGACATGTTAGACCTATAAGGGAATTCTTTTCTTTTCATATATCTTCGAAATGGCGGAGGATGTGTCCAAAGACAAGTTGAACCTTTAAGGAGTAACTTTTTTTTTTAATTACGACCAACAAACTAGGACTGTCCTAACATATATGAGATTTTTTTACTGTTGTCTGCCTAAATTCTCTCCTCCAATTAGGTTAGACCTCCTCCTCCTTCCTCCGTCTGGTTGTCATCTTCGGGACTTCTTTTAATAAAAACAATGTTGCTCCTAGTTGCTGTCTAGCATCACACCAAATCACTTAAATGGCAGGGTTTTTTATATGTTATAGAAAAGATTGTATATACCTTGATATCGAAGTTTGGCATCTTCACCTGCAAAAAAGGTGCCTTAAAGTGACAGTATTAATGCCCCTCTAATTGTACCTTTGCGTCGTAGATTTTCTGCCCTATGCTTCCCATCTCTACTGTTCCCCGTGTTTTAACTATTCATCCACAAATTAGGTATCTTAGGAGTCTCTTTTGTCCATAACATTAACTGATTGCTATAACAAATCATTTTTTTTCTATAAAATCCGTGAGATAACTAACCAATGAAGGATCCGTCTTGTTGTCCATATTGTGGTGGCTGCTAACTGATTTATTAACCACTGCTAACTGGTACGTCTTATTCTTGGAAATTGACCTTTTTGAAGCAGAACTTTTGCGTGTAACTACACTGTTGGGGAATGCATCAGTTTTAGATCAAAATGGGCTTGAACATGCTAGCCCCCTGGCTTCAGGAGGAATGTTTTCAAATGGAGGAGCTAATGTGGACAGATGGGCATCACCATTTCAATCAGAAGTATGGATACTAACTATTAACATAACCTCTTTTAGATCTAATTTTTTATGTTTGAAAAGCTTTTCAGACAAAAGTTTCTAATTTCCATGCTAACTTGATTTCTTTTTAAGTGTTTTAACTTCAATCTCCACTTGTCTCGTGACAGGTAGGTGAAGCTAACAACAACAAGATTGATAAATAGTTTAAGCTGAGCATCTGATTTAGAATTTTGCTTTTAGTTTCTAGGAGTACTGACAGCCAGCTAACTTTTCTGATGAGATCTAGATGTCTATGACACCACAAAAGCATCTCCTTCTATGTTGATTCAAATAATTATCTCAGTAGAATGTGAGGGGCTTGTTCCACAGAATTCTGCTAACACATATGGGATGCGATCTAGATGTCCATGAGACTATTTTACGATGAGATCTAGATGTCTATGACTCCACAGGAGCATATCCTTACTTTCAATTCTGCTAACACTTATGGGATGCTTTGATCCATTCTGAAACACTGGAAATTGAAAATCATAAGCTCGTTGTTTCCAAATTTATTAGAGTCATCAAGATCTGTTATGTTTTTAAGGGTGTGCTTTCTTATTCCTCTTGTAGTATATGTCTATCTTATCTCTGTTAATGTTGCATTCGTGATTAGTAGATTATTGTCTTTATTTTGTTTCAACTTGTGTAGATCTACTGTGTGTTTTCTTATTCCTCTTGTTGTCTTGGATTTGGAATGTCTTAAATGTTCTGAATCATAAGGAGGTTCAGGGTTAGTTATCTCACAAAAAGGAGGCTTCCGGGTGTATCTTTAGTGTAGTACAAAAGAGAGGGCACAAGGTGTGGATTTCTCTGTTTAACCGATTTTGTGGTTATCATATCCAGATATCAGGTTTAATGCACTCCCCGTCGACTCAAAACTGGCTTAATACTCAAAGTAACTCATCAGGCCTCATAGTGAAGCGAACACTCAGAATTGATATACCGGTGGATCAATATCCTAGTGTATGTACTATTATCTATTTTCTCATTCTGTTTATCATTATTTGGCTACATCATGTTGAATGTGTGTTTTAGTTACCTTTGCAGTACAATTTCGTGGGCCGACTCCTGGGCCCTAGAGGGAACTCTCTAAAGCGAGTGGAAGCTACTACTGAATGCCGGGTTCTGATAAGAGGACGCGGAAGCATCAAAGATCCAGTAAAGGTAATATTATGAACTGATGTAAAATTTGAGAGGCCATGAAATAATCATGAGAGACAACTTCTCCCCACTTCTATAACCCCCCCCACCCCCACCCCACCCCAAAGATCCATTCCCAGTTGATTTTATGTGCCAGCGGTAGCTTTGGTGATAAATGAAGCCACCTGTTCACTTTTTTGGCAATTAATTAATAGCTTGAACCTCCTTCTAGTATGTTTTTTTTCCTTATATAGGTGTCTATTCCAGTCTGTTCCTATTGGTTGATGATGTTTTTGAAGTTCTTATTAAATTTAGATAAGTTTCCCTTTTTCTGGCTTGTTTAGTTGATTCATCTGTGATATTAAGGTTGGCCCTTACCTCCATAGGTTGGTACGAAGTTGATGTATCAAAAGCTTTTTTGGTGGAGGTCAAGTTTTGATTCAATTCATTAGAATTTTGAATAACTCTTGTTAGTGGCATTGGATAGTCTGAGGTGGTAATTTGTACAATTTTTCCATCTGGAATCATCTTTCTCAACATTTAACATAAGAATTTACTTTGTCATTTTGAAGGAAGAAATGATGAGAGGCAAACCGGGGTATGAGCACCTGAATGAGCCTCTTCATGTTATTGTGGAAGCCGAACTGCCAGTGGAGATCATTGATGCCCGGCTATTGCAAGCACGTGAGATATTGGAAGATCTGCTGAAGCCTATGGTAAATTCAACATATAGATTGCAAGTTGTCATTTTTAGTCTACTATCACACATTTTCAAAGTTGAGAGATGTTAATTATTATTTCTCCAAATGCAGGATGAGTCACAGGATTTCTACAAAAAACAGCAGTTGCGTGAACTTGCAATGCTCAATGGTACTCTTCGTGAAGAAGGTTCTCAAATGTCTGGTTCTGTTTCCCCCTTCCACAACAGTCTTGGGATGAAGAGGGCTAAAACCAGAGTGTGATCTTTGTCTAGTGGGATTTGGAGCTTGTGCATTGATACACACCACTAACCAGCCAGCAGGTCCTATATGCAACAGATGTTGCTATAATGTCAGATGCCTCGCACTGCCATCGGGGCACTGGTGCTGTTCTGTGCCAGTTCTAACTTGTCTCTATAATGATATGAAGTGTGTTTATGTTCCGGTCAGGGAAGATTTAGTAACAGTAAGCCATAGTTGTGGACCGCTTAGGGGGGTTTGCTTGATGTCGCCAGAGCGCTGTCTTACCAACATCATTGTATTATTCCATTAATTTCTAGTTTGTGATTTGAAGGTGTGGGAATGCCTATAATGCTAGCGAGGCGTGTCTGTACTGATAAAAAAAAAAAAAAAAAAAGAGAAGGTGAGGTTAAGATCTATGTTTACAGTTTTTCTGCAGTTGGTGCCTTTTCTGCTCTCCTTTGGAACATTATGTAATATTTTAGGAGAGCATTTTTATTAATGTTGTGAACATCAAAGCACTTGACACCATTTATTTATGGTTTGAGCTCAGTTTCTGTTTATATACCTTTTTGGTTGTATTTGGAGTAAGCTTCTTTAACTAGCTCAAGTTATTTTATTCCTCCAAATTTACCAAAAGTGAGACTTTTGACAAAAAAACATGTCAAAGCTCCCTAAAGTTCCTTTCTTTTCTCTTTTCCATCAGCAATGGAAGGGTAAAAGATGAAGATGGACAGATTGCATATGGAACTGTCCGTTGCAGAAAGTTAAAAAGAGTGGGAAAAGGAATAAGTTCTTTAGTTTTTAATTTTGATTGTTTTTTGTTCTTTAAAGGGTGTCTAATTTCCCACTAAGCTTAATTTATTAAAATGTAATTTTGGTTCTTTTATTTACACTATATTGCATTTAAATTATTTTCACTAATTATAGTGGGGTGTTGAAAGAATAGACTTACACAAATTTTACCTTTATCTCGTGAGGGTAGAAAGACTTTTTCAAAAGAACCCACACAAAACACATCAATTAATAAGAAAAAACAATAGACAACAAATGCTAACATACATTAAAAAAGAAAACAACACGTATAAGGTTACCTTATTGATCAACGGATCAATATCAATATATTCAAGGTAAAATTTCACAAGTAAAGTATGAAGAGATGAAACTTTACACAAATTTTTGATAGACCCCTAACTTAAATAAAGCATGCCAAATAGTTTGAAAAAAGATTTACATATGAAAGCAAATAAAAAACAAAAATGCAATATAGAAACATTACACAACAAATATGAGAAAAAACAATAATAATAATTAGTATAATAATAATATTTGTGAGTCAAAACTCAAAATTCCCTATATATATTCATTCATTCATTCAGTCGTAAAATTCTTATTTTGAAGCCTCCAACCAAAACTCTTTTCTATCAAAAAAAGGTTCGTAACCCTTAAAGATTTTTTAACCCTACCGATTTCTCTGTTTTTTTTTTTTTTGCAAATCGATCATTAGTTAAATGATGTTGTTATAATTTGATGTTTGTTTGTTTGTTTGTTCTGTTTATGCTTTTGCTGTAATTTTTCTGGATTTATATGGTGGTTTGCCGATTTTTTTTTTTTTAAAAAAATCATGTGAAAAAGTAGTCGGTGTTCTCTGTTTCTGTTTTAATGTCGGCGTGATGAGGAGAATTTATAAAGCTGATTCTGTTTAGTTTTGTATAGATATGTAGTAGTAGTAGTAGTAAGTTAATTGATAATTTTGAGGAATTGATGTGCTGAATCATTTTTTTAATTCAAAAAAGGTTGATTTTTAAAGGTTTCACTTTCTTCAACACAAAAACAGGAAAAAGGGGCTATTTTTTTGTTTGTTTGTGGAGTACTGGAAAAAAAATTGGATTCTTGTTTTGGGTTAGTATGCGTTACTGCAGGGGTGGAGTTAGGTGGGGTTAAGGGGTTCATCCGAATCCCTTTTCGTTTATGTAGGAGGTTGAAATTAATTTTATGTATATATATAGTAGATGTTGAATTCCTTTGGCTTCTTTGTGTATTTGCTATTTTGTATTTTTGAACTCTCTGTCTAGAAATTTTGGGAGGAAGAGGTTTTGGGGAAGTCCTAGGCGAACTTCTCTGATCATTATCTGTGTGATAAAAACTGGGATGTAATGGTTGTCCTTGTTGTTGGTGTTAATGGTTATAGTAATTTATTTGGTTTCCTGTTCCAAGTCAAAATTCTGATCATTATCTCTTAGATAGAGACTAGGATGTAATGGTTTCTGTTGTTATTGATGTTTTGTATTATTTTGTGACCATTGATTATGCTAAAAATCCTTTCTTTAGGGAGGGGAGAGAGTTTTTTACACTGGTTTGGAAATTCATTGTCTGTTCTCTTGCCTGAGTTTCACCAATATAACGTAATAGTTCTTGCCTGCTCCTCTCCACTTACAGGAGCAGCACCCGGGAGGAAAGCACATATTCTCTTTAGTAGTATATGTAGTTACAACTCCTATGCAAACATTTTGCAGCAGTTTGCTTCTCCTTAATACAACACTTTTACCTAAAAAAAGTGCATACCGTTACAACTTCTATGAAATTATTTTTGAAGTGTAATCATCTTTTACTAAAATAATATATTCTGATTCTTGATTATTTGGCCTTCCTTTGGCATTATTGATTTGGATTTCTTTTTGCAGTGATAAGTCTCTCAAATTCCTTATGGCTTCAAAGAGGATTCAGAAGGAATTGAAGGACTTGCAGAAAGACCCCCCTGCTTCTTGCAGTGCAGGTATATATGAGTGTGACTTGTGCTGCTTAATATCTCTTTATGACCATGTTATAGATATCCCCTCTAGTCTTCCCCATGTCTGCAGCTCGAATTTGTGTTGGAATATATTTAAGACATATCAGATATGTGCTGGGAATAATCTGATGATATCTTTCCCCTTACCATCCGATGGGTAGTCATTACTTACTGTTCATTTGGTCCTCTTCTTCTTTGTTTCCCTTTTCCCCCTTATGTTGGCTGCGGGTTGGGGTAGGATTGACAGAGTAACAGGTGACAATTCTTTTGGTTCTGTTAATATTTTGTTAGACATGTCTGCACTTGTGCTGGAATTTGTGAAAATTGTGTACTTTTAACTTGGATGTTGTTTTGGACTGAAAAAATGTTTTGCTTCTTGCAGGTCCTGTTGGTGAGGATATGTTCCATTGGCAAGCTACCATAATGGGTCCATCTGACAGTCCGTTTTCTGGGGGTGTTTTCCTTGTGTCTATCCATTTCCCCCCAGATTATCCATTCAAGCCCCCAAAGGTAGTTTTGAAGTTTTGCCAAGTATTTTGTGTGTGTGTGTGTGTTTTGTAAAATTTCTCTTGCTCCTATTTCCAACATTCCTTACCTTAGCAATCCTGTCTCGCCATGGACCAAAACTATTTACTGCAAGAGTTTCCAGTATTTTAAACCTGAACTCCAATGTATTTGTTTTACATATTTGTTGTTTGATATGTTTTACCTGTGCCGAGGGTCTTATCGGAGATAATCTCTCTACCTCCACAAGGTAGGGGTAAGGCTGCGCACACACCACCCTCCCCAAACTCCACAAGTTGGACTGCACTGGATTTTTTGTTATTGTTGTTGTATATTAGGTCTGATGATAACTTAATGTTCCAATATATGCTGTATGTAATAAATATTAAACCAAGTAACACGGAAATGGAGTTCTTCAAGCAAACTAGGGTTGTTCAGAAGACGCAAAATCCTGCATCTACCAGGATGGATGTTGGCCCTAGACAACCACTGGCGTTCAATTTTTTGTCTTGTTGGACCTAAGTATGGATGTTGGCCATTCTTTTGCCCTTGATGTGTTTTCTGTAGTCCTTGCTTAAATGATTTATACTCGAGTTTCACTATATAAGAGAACCCATTCTGTCAGCTTCCTTGTGTATCATTGGAATAACCAAGGACAAATATGTGAAAGTGCTATTGTTTTTGCTTGTTACATGTAAATACCAGCTAAAGCCAGCTTCCTTGTATTTCTCAGTTCTTAATTTGTTGCAAGGCCCTGCTTTCAGTGATTGGATTTTCAATGTTACTTTGTTTTGACTCTGAATTCTGTAGGTCTCTTTCAAAACCAAGGTTTTCCACCCAAACATCAACAGTAATGGTAGTATTTGTCTTGATATCCTAAAGGAACAATGGAGCCCTGCTCTTACTGTATCCAAGGTAAAGTATATCATACTCTTCTTAGCTCATCTCTAAAGCATCTGCTTTATGTATATACATTTCGGTGACAATTATGCTGGGAAATTGCAGGTGCTGCTTTCCATTTGCTCTTTGCTTACTGATCCCAATCCAGATGATCCTTTAGTGCCAGAGATTGCTCACACGTACAAGACAGATAGAGCGAAGTATGAGAGTACTGCCAGATCATGGACCCAGAAATACGCAATGGGTTGAACACATTTGGTTCTACTTTCATGAATATCATCAGACCTTTATGCTATAGTAGTAAATAAACAATAGGCATGGTGCACAATTTAAAGATACTGGTGTTTCTTGTTTTCTGGTATTTTGCCCTTTAGTTTTTGACTGGTTAACGATTTATCATTTGGTGAAGTTCAGATATGTTTTTGTTGACATATGAAAGACGTCTCTTTTTTCGCTCGTTGCTATTTTTTTTTACTCCGTAAACTTGTCACAGGATTTTATGGATATGTACCAGTCCAAAAACTTTCCTTGGGCCATTTTTTCAGGCCTTCTTTTGGGCCTGGTCTGCTTCTCAACTATGGCTCTTGTTAACCATTCGCGGACATCGTTGTTTAATGTCTCAGGGTACCATTTGTGGAACTTGAGACTTGATGATAGTGGTTAATTTCCAACTATAAAGATTGAACAGATGACTATTTGTTCAGTGTTGGTTAACCTTCACCAAAGAATAAGGTAAAATTGTTGGCTGTTTGGCTAATGGACCAAATTTGGTCAATATAGTGTGGTAGTTTTTGCTTTTTAGGCAGAAAGAGGGGAAACTTTATCCAGCTACACATGGTAAGGTGGAAGAGTTAGCATGTAAAACAAGAGTAAGAACAAACTTGGTTAACATTATATTATTACAGAAGAAGAAAGAGATTTTACAAGATCCTATGAATTGGACCACAAAATGAAATGTCACCTTCATCTTTCAAATTTCTTATTCTTATACTCCAAGTATGGAGAAAGAATTCAAAAATCTTTTAACTTGTTTCTCTGGTTAACACAAAGCAAAAGGAATATGTACATATTGTAGTTAGATGTATACAAAAAGGTGAAGTGGTCCTCTCCATCTACTACTCTACTGTATCAGAGTGTTGTCACATTTTTAAGTTTAGCCAGCTATATATGAGTAACAAACTAACAACATTACAAAGATGTAGGCACAAAATTGGTATATAGGAGTGCAGGAGGCAAAAAGAAAGTCTCTATTGGAGTAAAATCATTTTATTTATTTATTTCAAGTTCACCTCATACATTTGGTCGGGGGATATTAGTAGTTCAATTGGTTAGTTACCTGAACTCACCTTGTTGGTGAGGGTTCGATTCCTCACCTTGTGAGCCCTCCCCTTTTCCTAATAAAACATTTGATTTTTTCAAAGATATCTTTTCATGTCTGTCTATCTTTCTAGAATTTTTCTTGAAATCTTACATCAAAAACACTTCTTTTGAATTGAGTCGAGGTTTTAGTGGAAACAATCTTTCTATCTCATAAAGATAGATGTAAGATATGCTTACATTATACCTTGGAAATGCTATTTTAAGTTTCAAACAACGTAAGGTCTGAGTTCAAATCTTAGATATGGAAGTACTAAAGCCGCTTATAGTGGACTTTTTACCATTTGAATTCAAATTAGTTAGATCAGTGAATTCCGTGCACCAGATGATTAAACAAAAAAAAATTCAACCTAAAAATGAAAGCGGTCCTAATTTATGATTTGTCATCTACTTTTAAAAAAAGTCATGAAAGACACGTGTCCCCACCTTGTCGGTTGTCATATATATTGTACTTACATTTGAATTCTAATATTACACGAAACCAAAGTTAAGTGGCAATATATTGGTGAAAGGTCAAATTAATTAGTACAAAATCTTCCATATAACTTGTTTGTAAACCTTGTAGAAAATCAGTGTTTTTTTGGTGATAAAAAGATTTAGAAAGTGACTTTGGGAGTAAAAGTAGGAAGAATATTATCAAAAATAGTCACAAAGAAACAAGACATGTGATGGGTGGTCAGATGTAGGAAGGAGTGGCATGTTGGCTGCCCCATTTGAAAAGGTACACAAATTACCCTTTAAAATATATAGTAATAATTCTATTCGGGACCTCGATTATTTTATCAAATATTTAGTATTCTTCGTCGATATATGTTTTTAATTCGAGTCTTAAAAATGAAAAAAAGTCTTAATTGAAAATATTTATTCCTTATGTAGCGTGCATAAATATTGATTGTATATACTTGTTACTTTCCGCCAACGATTAAAATTTCTTCAAACTTAACTAGATATCTTGGTTACTGCCAAAATAAGTTCACCAATCTTCTAACCAACCCCCCTACACCCCAAAACCCAAAAAAAGAAATGATAAAGATATGATCAAAACAAAGTCAATGAATATAGAAATTTTTTCGAAAAAAGTTTACCAATGTACCTTTAATTAATATTGTGTCAGAAGAGAAACTATATGTTAAAAGAGTTGCAAATATTGTAATAGTGACACTACATTAATTACATTATTATAAGCTGTAAAAAACCCGTACCGTACCCCTTGTGAAAAAGATGGCTCAAAAGATCTGTGTTTTGTCCTCTTATTTTATTTAATGCTAACATGTGAGTGTGTCCATCTAAATTCACATCTAGCTTTGTCCTATTATATTTGGTATTTTATAATACTAATAATAATAATAATAACAATATATTCAGTATACGTAAATTTTATCTTTATTTCAAAAGATAGAAAATCTATTTCCATATATTCTTTATTCAAGGAGTAAACAAAATCAAGATAAAATACTAAATAAGATATGACAAAATAATATTCTGAAATACGATCAATAAATAGTCTAGCAAAAATCGAAGAAACAAGAAAATATAAAACTAATACTAAGACTATAAATATGGAAGGATTAACAAAATAACACTCAAGACTTAGTTATCTAATGGAGTAACTTTTTTATCTTAATATATATTTTCTTCGTAATTTTTTATCTAAGGTTCATATTCTCAATAAGCGTCTAATTCATTCATGTGGTAAAAGTAATCTATATGGTAAGTGTAAAAAGTAGTTAGTAATTTATGTTTGACATAAAATTAAATAGAATGTATAGGAGTAAAAAAAGGAGGAATTGTGCAGAAGTTTTGATAGAGACTATATAAAACTGTAAAAGCAGACAGATAGGGTTGTTCTTTTACAGTAATTCTGTCTTTTTCTGTAATGTTTTGATTGTGACTTGTCCATCTCTTTCCATTTTCTCTCAATTCTCTGACTTTCTTTCCCTTTTAACCTCTTTGTCTTGATTCTTGAACCTCATATATCACTGCACTCACTCATCAGTGGCGGCGTAGCCAGAAATTTCACGAAGGGTGTTTAAAAATTGTACGCGAGTATATTTTTTCTTTTGGATTAATGAGTGCACAAGAATTTTTAAAATTTAAACTACGTAATATACAAGAAAAAATTTAAATACGTAATATACATGAAAATTTTGGAAAAAAAGTACGTAATATACATGAAAAAATTGAAAAATTTAGGAAAAAAGAGGCTTAAAGCTGCTGTTAGCGAGATTTGAACTCACAAACGCTTAAAGGCTTGGCTCTTTCAAGACACCTTAAACCACTAGGCTACAAAACCTTGTTGTGTTAAGGGTGTCCAGAATATGTTATTTAACTATTTTGTATATTATTTTACTTGTATATACGATATAATTTCCTGACGAATGATGCCCAATTGGACACCCTAAAGAGTATGTAGCTACACCCCTGACACTGATTAGATACCGTGGTAACGTATTCAGTGTAATTTCATAATCGAGGTCTAAAAAGATAGAATGTATACATATACCAGGTTGAAAGTTTATCAATCGTAATTCGGTTTAAAAGAGAAATTTTCTAAAGAAGGTTACGAGAAAAGTATGACTAGCAAGATAAAAAGTGGAAAAGAAATAAGATTTTGAGTTTGAATCTTGCTCATTCGTTTTAATGAACTTAAACAACGTGAATAAATAAATATGAGACATAGAATGAAAAAAACATAAAGAAAAATTCTTGACAACATGGTACAAGCTTTTACTTTCTTGTTAATTTATATACTAAACAATATATTGAATTTCATCGGAATTTCAAAGTTAAATATGTTCGGGTGAAAGTATTACTAAGATGGATGACCTCTTAGAAAATCCTGCATCCTTTCTAATATTATCAATACGAGATGTTTTGTATACGAAATCTACCTTTTAGATTTAGGTTAGATTTTTTGAACTAAATATGGTGTTAAGATTTAGAGGGAAAATGAGGTAACAAAATCTTATAGGGATTTTATACTTCAGAAAAGGTTTCAGATTCTCACATGTTGTTGTCTTCTATGATGTCTCAATAACTTTTATGAAATTCCAAGTACATTATTGTCTTTTTTTTTCTTCTTCTTCTTTTCAGTTATTGGAGCTTTGTTTCTTTTTTTATATTATTTTTTCACATAAAAAAAGAAGAATTAGTGGTGACTTTTCTTTATGGATGGATATGGTTATGACATTATTTCAAGATTTGATCCCCTAATGGAATTTTTGCCTTTTTTCTTTCTTTTTTGGTTTTCCATTCACGGTCTGAAACTCACGTTAAAGTTTGATTAAATTTAAATTTACATTAAAAAGTCTCACATTAGAGATAATATACTTTCTAATAAAGATGACTCCGTATCTAGAGGGACTTATACCAGAAACCTTTGATTAAGAATGATAATTTGTTGCCTTTTTTCATTGTGCTCTTTTATCCCACCACTTGGCTACTTATAACTTGTGCCACTAATTAATAAATCATTTTTTTTTTGTGATTTTACATGTCATCCCAATATCCTTAAAATAATATTCTTGCTTTCTTTTATCCAAAAATAAATAAAAAAGGAATTATTTTATTGCGAAGGTGAATCTATAATATTAATTAAATATTGAAAGACAACGAGATGGGTATAGTTTCTCACTTGAGTTCAAGCTCTGAGAATGAGAAATTTTATGATAATTAACAAACATTTCCCCTTAAATTATGCTAGCAAATACATTTTGAATGATTAAATATATATATATATATATAATGCCATTTTCTTTGAAGGTTTATCATATATGACCTAATATCTGATATTTACTATTATGAGATGCGATTGAAAGAATAAAATTTATTTATCTTTCATTACATATTTTGAATTCAAATCCTAAATATAAGTAATTTTTTATATAAAGCATTTTCCTCAAGTAAATTCTACACCACCACAAAATATATATGTATATATGACCGAATATATGATATTTACTATTATAAGATGCGATTGGATAAATAAAACTCCTTTATCTTTCATTACATATTTTGAATTCAAATCCTATATATAAATAACTTTTTATAAAAAGCATTTCCCTCAAGTAAATTCTACCCCACCACAAAATCTATATGTATATATGACCTAATATCTGATATTTATTATTATGAAATGCGATTGGATAAATAAAATTCCTTTATCTTTCATTACAGATTTTAAATTCAAATCCTAAATATAAATAACTTTTTATAAAAAGCATTTTCCTCAAGTAAATTTTACACACCACAAAATCTATCTAATATATATATATAAAGAAGTTAAATGACATTTTCCCTAGAGATTGCCATAAAAGCTTTTTGTCTATTATGAGGTGTACCAAACCAACTAATATGACCATATTAAATTCTACTAGATAGGTTTTAGCCCACCAACATCATTAAATCAATCTGTTTTTCTATTTTATATTTTGTACTATAATAGACTACCACGTTTACATAGTACAAAAAATACAAATAATAATGGCCCTAAGATTTGATTTCCTAAAATTGTATATTAAAAGTGAACCTAGACATTTTGATTCAGATAAAAGTATAATCAGATCATTTTATAACAATCATGTATTAAAATCGTAATGAAGAAATAAATCTATTAAGTAAGAAATATGTAAGATCTTTCTCATTCTTTGTTTATGTTGTATCAAAATTTTTAAATAAAAAAAGAATCAGAACAATAATAATGAAATCAAAGCTAATGAATTATCTATGTTATATTATATTATGTACTTTTATTACAATATTTTGATATTGTAATTTTATATTTGTACTTTTATATTCTATTCCCTTTCATCCACACACAGATGCAAAATTTCATCTGGAACTACATTACTACAATAGACTTTTTTCTTTAAAAAGAAGTAATTAGTCATAGGTCAAATGAGTTTATTAGGTAACGTAACAAATTTGTTGCCATAATCCCAGTATAAGTTCCCAATAATTATACGTAATTTAATACATTCTTCGTTTCATTTTATTTAACTTATGTTGACTTGATGATCAAAAGAAAAAATAAATTTATCTTAATTTACTATAATGAACATGTGAAAGGAAAAATATATTTTTGTAATATAAAAATCAATTAAAATGAAACTAAAGGGAAAAAAGTACTAATTTGGTTCTTATAATTTACTTACTCATATACTTTTAATGTAAGCATTTACCTAAATCGACTTAAATGGTACTATCTTCGTTCACTTTTAATTGTCATGGTTTTTTTTTTAGGTCAATCTATAAAAAACTTTGACTAACATTTTATGATGTATTTTTTCATCATATTGATATGCAAAAAAATGGAATTTATACTTTTTGTATAGTTTTTGAATATCTAAATTTTTTGTTTAACATATCAAATTAATGTAATATAATTTAACTTTTAAAATTAGTCAAATTGACTTTCGAAAAATGCAACATGACAATTAAAAGTGGGCGGAAGGAGTAACTCTTTATTTAATAATCAGATAAAATTAAAATCTTAACCAAATTACATGTGTATTAATTTGGATATAATTAAATTCACAGCTCAAATAATGTGAATATATTTAAGAGCTTCTTGCATTTAATGACTTCCAAAAGTAACAGTTTTTTTCATTTCAGTTCCTTTCACCTAAAAATGATATAGTTTAATTTATAGAAAAAATACAAACAAATATTGAATTGAAAGGAAATAATGTGAATTTACTTAAGAGCCTCAAATAATTTTTTTTATTTTCATTTCCAATCTGGCAAAGTTTTCGGATAACGTAATCTAGACTTAATTATCATAACAAGGAAAACATTATCTAATATTTTTAATTCCTAAATATAAATAGGTACTAGTAAATATATAATTTATAAATAAAAACATTATTTTTTTTTTTTTTAATAGTAAAAAGTCAAACGAGGAGATTCAGAAAATAACGGCAATAGTAGCTCAACAGAAAAGAACTGTTTCCCCTTTTCACTCCATTTTAAAAAAATAGAAATAAAAAAAAAATTATATACCCTTTTGACTTTGACCTAGAAAAAGTAAAGTATTTTAGAATATATTGTATCATTTTCATAATATATTTTTATTATACTAACATGTCATGTTTAAGCTCAATTAAATATTACTCCTAATACATAAATTTAAATGATATGAACATCCCATCAGTATTATTACAGAATAATTCGATTTTTTTTTGTCTCATAGAAACAGGAAGGGAGTATAACTGTTTTTTCTATTACATTTGCATTATATTTGGGAAAAAAACTATTTTTGATGAATTAATGTTTTTAAGATTCAAATATATAAATAATGTTTGACTTAGATTAGTCTTTCCTTCCTCTATTTCAATTGTATCGCTCTATATTTTAAAAATAATTCAACTATTTATAACTATATGATATTGAGACCATTTATATTTGAGGGATATTGATCGATGATACCATTTTATTAAAAAATTATACGATATAGTTAGATAAAAATATTTTTATGTATATATATTACGTATTAACGCTTCTTAGCTTTTAGTAAAGAGTACCTCTGGACTCTACATATACAAAATAAATTAGTGGAGTTACAATACCTCTCATGTGGGAAAGGAAAATAAAAAAAAGTAGAAGATGAAAGTAATATTTAAATAAAAGTATTTAAGCACGCTGTTTACTTTTTCTCTTATTTTGATTTGTATGGTTAAAAAGTGACACGTAAAGATTACAAGATAAAAAAGAAAAAGCAAAATCAGAATAATAAAAAGTGGCGCTAGAAACTTCACCAAATTGGTTGAGTGAGAGAGAGAAAAAGATACTCTCTCCGCATCTATACATATAGAGAGAGAAAACCTATATTTATAGAGAGAGAAACTCTAGAGAGAGAAAAAGCCATGTGAATATGTATATATATAGGCTATATAGATTACAGTGAAAAAAACTCTCTTTTTCATTCCTCCATTATTCATTCTCTCAGCTGAAGAACACAGAATTTTCAAGAAATTTATGATGTTTTGCAGTTAAAGCTTTGTTTTTTTTGCAGATTTTTCTTAGAATTTATGATTTCAGAAAAAAAAATTCAATGCAAAAGCTCCGTTTATGACCGATTTAGCTTGGGTGATGTTAGGGTTCAGGTGAGTTTTTGTTTATATGAGTTAAAAACAAAAAAGTTCTGTTTTTTATTGTGTGTTTTGATGTTCTAGATGATTTTTGTTATTAATTGGGATTAATCATGATGTGGGGTTGTGAGATCTGAGCTAAATTTACTGGCTTGAAACTGTTTGGTTGAGTTTTTTTTTTCATGTGATCGGCAATTTGCTGATTTTTGTATTCTCAAAACCTTTTTATTAAGACCTAAATTCTTTTTGAGGGATGAAAACTTAGCATTTCAGTGAGTGTAGTAATCAGTTTAAGAAATGTTCATGGTGGTCAATACAATTTGGGTTATGTGATATAGAAAATCTCAGCTAGTTTGTGATTTGAGGCATAGTTGATTGATTAATTGGATATGTGGGTGTGGAGTGTTTGACAATGCACACATTGTGTGGTTGTGTGGTTGATTTCTCGGATGGTGGCTCAATTAAAAGTTATTATCTCGGAAAGTCATCTTTTGTTTCCAATTTTCTCCAACAAAGAAAATGTGTATGCTTTTCTAGTGACCCTATGAGAAATCAACTATGCGGTTGTGCATTTTGGACTTTAGATCTGTGAAGGCAATTTAATTTATAGGGAGAGAACTGGCAGGAAATGGATTTTCAGTTACCCAGTTTTTATTGGTTCTTGACAGCACTTCTTCACTATAATGTGTATGCTGTTCTAGTCATTGCGCGAGCACTAACATTGAAATCAGAGGACTTCTAGTAAATGAAATAGAGGACTCTCTGCATAGGAAGAATGTGTTTCAAATTTATAGGAAGATACATGTCACTTTCATCATTTAGTGTTCTTCTTATCCCAGACATTAGTTAATGTGTCATCTTTTCATTTCTTTCTGCTCTGTGTTAAGTTCAGATTTTGATTGGAGTTGCTCTTCTTGTCCCATATGTAGTAGTGCAACTTGAGCTCGGATGGTTTTCCTGCAGAACAACTTTGATTGCCTTAAACATTAAGAGCCACATTTCCTTCGTCATTCTTACATCCTGTTTGTCGCAAGGATGTCAGGTTTGTGCTTCCCATTTAATAATTGACTTTAAGAACAGTTATGGAAGATCTAGTTTGTACATTTTATCTTTGTACTCACGTAGGCATATTCTGCGTGATATCTTGTATTCTAGAATGGTTGGATGCTTATGATGACGTGAGAGAAAGAAGATCAGACTTTGAGGTTTCAGAGGACGAAAGACGACGTTCAAGAATTGGTACTTTCAAGAAAAAGGCATTACATGCTTCAAACAAGTTCACTCACTCTCTGAAGAAAAGAGGAAAAAGGAAAGTGGACTACAGGTTCCCTTCAGTTTCGATAGAGGATGTGCGTGATGCAAAAGAGGAGAATGCTGTTTGTGAATTGCGTCAAAGGCTCCTTGAGCGGAATTTGTTGCCACCCAGACATGATGACTACCATACATTGTTGAGGTGCAATTTTTTCTGAAAAATTATTCGGTTAATTTTTCATGCGTGTGAACACCTAGATAGCAACGACAGTTTTCATTAGAAATATGGATGAAGAAGCAGTATTATTTGATGAAGTTGCATCCTTAAACATATTTTGATTTTCGCTACTAATTTTCTTGAGGCTTTGCTTACAGTTGCAGTGCTGTTTGTTTTCTGCACCTGCATACTGTGTCCTTATATCTTGCGGCCAGATGTTTAACCTAATTTTATTAACATTAATTTTGTGTAGATTCTTAAAGGCAAGAGATCTCAATGTTGAGAAAACTATTCCGATGTGGGAAGAAGTGCTTAACTGGAGGAAAGAGTTTGGAGCAGACACAATATTGCAGGTATTTAATAGTTAATACTATTACCTCAACATTAATTTCACTATTGTTCTGTGTAATTGTAGATTCTAATTGGAACTTGTGACCACGCAGGATTTTGACTTTGAAGAGTTGGAAGAAGTATTGCAGTTTTACCCACAAGGATATCATGGAGTTGATAGGGAGGGAAGACCTGTTTATATCGAAAGGCTTGGACAAGCTAATCCGAACAAACTAATGCGGATAACCACAATTGATCGCTACATAAAATATCATGTCCAAGAATTTGAAAGGGCACTACATGAGAAGTTCCCTGCATGTTCTGTTGCCGCAAAGAAAAGAATCTGCACAACAACTACAATTTTGGATGTGCAAGGCTTAGTATGTTAATTCTATCAGTGGCTAATTTACTAAATTGATGTTGTTTCTAACTTGTATATCTTTCTAATCTACATGGTTTGAACCATTTTGAACACTTAACTGCATTGACTAGAGACCTCTTTTTTCTATTACAAGGTCGTATTGACATGCATGAAACATCCGAGTGGTATTACAAATAGCTAGCATGCCCATGGGTGGTTTTACTTGGGTCTGGATCAATTATTTTCATCATTTTTCCAACTTGATCATACACAACAGAGTATCAGATTTTTTTCCTCCAAATTGTTTTAGTAGTGCCCTTATGTAGCAATGAAGATGTCATGAGTATTTTTTTGCATTAATACAATTTTGTGTTCGCCGTTTCCATTACCAATCATTCTCAATCAAGGAATTTTTCCCTGTGTCAAGTTTTTTAAAGTTTTGTTCCTCATGTTTTATTACTACTATTGGTTATTATTCAAGTTCAACTTCTAATATGGTATGCTGTCGATGCAGGGGATAAAAAATTTCACAAGGACAGCTGCTAGTCTTTTGGCGGCCATGGCAAAAATTGATAATAGCTATTATCCTGAGGTATAGCTGTTAACTGTGAACATCTATAAATGAGACTGTCCAAGTAATTTATCCAGACTCTATTGTCATGGCATACCTTTAATAATATCCAACATTTCTTTGTAGACACTGCATCGGATGTTCATTGTCAATGCTGGCCCTGGCTTCAAAAAGATGCTCTGGCCAGCAGCTCAAAAATTTCTGGATGCAAAGACTATTGCTAAGATACAGGTAGCAGAGGAATCATTTTTTTTTTTTTTTTTTGCACTCTCTAACTACAATTGACTGAATCTCTTTGTTCCAATCTTTACTTTTGTAGGTGCTCGATCCCAAATCCTTGGGTAAACTACATGAAGTTATTGAACCAAGGTTCATTATTTGTTTTGTTCTATGTTTTCCCTTTGAAGAATAAAATCATTCGACCGTATATCTGATTGTCTCTCTCTCTCTCTCAAAAGTCAATTGCCTGACTTTTTAGGTGGCTCTTGTACCTGTTCTGACGAGGGTGGCTGCCTCAGGTCTAACAAGGGTCCATGGAATGATCCTGAAGTAATGAAGGTGAGCCATGCCAGTTCAGTTACATTCTTCTTCTATGACATAATCTTCATCTTGGTAAGCTTTATCTAGTCCTGGAGGTGAGAACTAGTTTGTAATAACCTGTTATTTTTCTCCTCTTTAGCTTGTGTATAACGTAGAGGCAACAACTGTGAAGGAAATCTCTAGAAAAATTGGTGACCAAAGGAAAATTGAATCCTATATACAGATACGCCCTTCAAAGGTAAATTTTCACTTTGGCATGCTCCTTTTTTCCTTTTTCATTTGTCTTCCTCTGTATGACACAATTTATTTTGTGTTCAGGGAAGGAGTAGAGACACATCCACAAGTGATTCAGTATCGGATGCTGATGACTTGTGTTCACCAATTAGAGGAAGTAGTAGCTCAATTTTGAGGCTGACCCCGGTTGATGAAGAAGTGAGTTTTGCAAAGTATAATGTACTTTTGTTTTTTTCATCCAACTCCCGTACTGCTCCTCTGCTAATATGTAGTTGCAGTGCACACATGTGCACTTGCGCTTCTTTATATATCACACTTTTTTTGACTTATAATCATTGGTTTTGTAGGCTAGGTCATCAGATTCAACAGCCTATTGTAGCTGTGATGATGAATTCAGCCTAGGTGATCGAGGTGTCACTAATGAGCATGGATTGCTGCATTGGCAAGAGCAGTCTCCTGTGAGCAATCCAATGAATCGGTCCACTAATACATTGCCTCATTCTGGAGGTATTTGTCTTGTTAATCATGAATTCCATCAAAAGAACCTTTAATCGATAGCTACCTTCACTACTCACTAGTGTGTTGTAAGACGTGGCTTGGTTTATACAGACACCATGCGAATTATAAAATGCTATTAGTTGAACCAATTCTCAATTCCATGATATAGGCACATACAAGTTTTCCTCTGGAGTGTAACTCCACTCCAGTATAAAATGTAAAACGACAGTAGAAATCATAGGGGACTAATTAGATAACACTATTAGCCTCAGTTCCATTTCAAAAGAAAAGAAGTTTTTGATAGTACTAGCAAGAAAGATAGTGGAATTCCATAGTGCAAATGGGTAGTGTCTGAAGTTATAATAAACTTGAGAGGAAGTTATGCAGCCTTGCCACACTTCTCCACCCTCCAAGGAAAAGAAAACCTAAAGGAAAGAATGACTCTTTATGTGTATGAATTTCAGAAGTGGGATTTCTCTTGCCTCAAAACCTTTTCCTTTTGGCATGTGAAAGGAGTGTGGGAAATGAGAAACTTCTTGTTTTAAGTCTTATTTGCCTTGCTAAAAGTCTCCTTTGGTTAGTGGATGTGCTCACCTGGTTTGTTTTTGGCCATTTTATATCCACCAAATGTTTTTTTCCTTATTGTAGACTCCACAAAATCTATACTCTATCCATCTCTTGCTACTCATTTTCATCATTTGTGTACACACTCTGCAATGACGTGCTTAGCCATGTATATCTATGTAGTCTAGTCAATTGAACTCTGAGTTCTTCCAAGCTAAAACTCATGCTAGAATGGTAAATGTAAATTCATATATCGTGGGGTTCATGTCCATTATTCATGTTCTTTTTAGGTACCTGGGCAATTAATTGGTGTGAAAGAATCCAAGAGAAGATTCTGAGCAGCTGTTTCAGTTGTTTGGAAAGGAAACTGATTCCTTTCATACTTAAACTCTTTGCATTTATTCGTAGTCTTCCCTTCGAGTACTGGAGGAAACAGACAAATGTTTTTCCGACTAATGCATTGGAAGAACGACAAGGGAGCAGTTCATCCATTAATGATGAAGCAGTTCATAGAGTAAGGGAGATCCATCCATGCATGCAGCGTCTTCATAAATTGGAAAATTTATTGGAAGAAATAAACAATAAACCCGCTGAGATCCCAGCAGAGAAGGATCGAATGCTTCATCAGTCACTTAACAGGATCAAGTCTGTAGAAGTTGACCTAGAAAAAACAAAAAGGGTAAGGCTCATCAGTGAGGCAGGTCAAAAAAAGTTCACATAAAATATTTCCTTATAAAAAAAGGTCTGTAAAACTGTGAGCTTAGCAGTGTTCTCTTATTATGTTTTATATGTTCAACAGGTATTGCATGCGACGGTGTTGAAGCAACTTGAAATTACAGAGTTATTGGACAACCTAAAAGAGTCGAGCTTTCATGTAAGCATCACATAACAATATGAACATATTGTTGGTCATCATTATCTTATCAGCTCTACAGTCAATCACTATATATGTGCTTAGCTGATTTATTGTCCTGTCATGTAATACTGTTTGCATCTATCTTGATATAGTTTGTGTACATCTGTCTGCTGTTTTATTTTATTTTATTGTTCTTCCCATGTTTGGCAAAAAGGCTAGGGGGTTGTTGTCATGTGATCCAATTGGAAAACTAAAATGAAGGCAATTCATTATGTTGGCTTCTTACTGTTATGGTTGTCTATTATCATGCTTTAGCATCCTTCCTGCACAGGCCTGGGAAGTAGATGGGAGTTAGACTCTGAGCGTATCTGCTGCTGGTAACATTGCCATCATGGTGGTGAAAATGGGAAAAGAGGAAAGGAGCGGGTGAGATGAGGCGGTGAAGTTCTAAGAAAATGGTATTTCATGGAGTTCATCTGATACTCTCTTTTGATCCACTACCGAGATGATGATTGAAGGATGAGTTTATACAAGGCCAGGAAGCATGGCCGCATTTACCAGTATATTGGCTCGATATGTGTGAGATACTCTTGAGCTACTTGCAAGATATTCATTATAAATTCTGAATCTTTTGTTTAGTACAATCACATTTCTTCCAAAGGGACACCGATAGGACACATTTTCTAGTCATAACAAAATGTGAAAGCTAAATGGTGGGTGTTTCTAACGACTCGTATCGATATGGCTGCATATGACATATCATATTTTCTTTACTCTTGCAACTTATATTATCTTTCTTTCTTTCTGAAAGTATATTGTTTCAATTAATCCTTCGCGGACACAAGTCTGAGATCTGCTTATGTTTTGTTGCAGAGGCGGAGATTGTGGTGTTGAATATTGAAAGGTTGGAGATTCGAGTACCTGACAAACGCGATGATAACTTTTTACTGCTAACTATGCTGCGAAGGGAGATGTTAGCTTATGCACCTCCAGCAGTGGCGACAAAGTTTTCCCTTTTTTTCTTTTTTTGTACAATGTCCTTTACAGAACATGCAGCTGTGTTACTGCAAGATGATGTTGATTATACTGTACTGTTAAACATCTTAAAAGAAAAAGCTTAAAAGAAAGCCTTCTGAGGGTTTAGAGGCATATTTATACCATCTTAATTCTGTTCCTCCATCCCATTTGATTATTGTTTTTCCCTTATCATATGTTTATTTAAGTGAAGGCTAATCCATAAGCGTTCCTTTAATTTGGCCTCATCTGAATCTATGCTCTTCAATTTTGGGTATGCACTTAAATTTGTATAAAGTTGAATAAGCAGACACACGTGTTTTACCTGACATAATATAAACTAATTTGAGTATATTTGTTGCAAATTGTTATGTTGGATGTGTGTCTATTTATTTAACGTTATACACGTTTGATTATCTACTTGTACATACCCAAAATTGAAAGACATAAATGACAGAAACGAAAAAAATGTTATTGATTTATTAACATCGGGTTATCGTCTAAAAGATCAGCCTTTCTGGAAAACATCAGTCGTCGTTAAGGAAAACTTCCAGCGGATGTCTGTTGGTATTAGTTCTGTAATTCAACTTGCACAGCTCATAAACAATTAATTTCCTGCTAATTAATCAATTAATTAGTTGAGGCAAGTGGCCAACACGTAGTTAGTCAAATCACAATTTTCATTTTCCATTACGTATCCCTAAGTTAAGTTCCACTAACTTTTAACATTATCAACATAATTTAATCTGTTATACAAAATAAGTTATTCTCTATTATAAATATAATAATAATGGTAGAAGGTAAACTAGAATTTACAGATTTTTCTTGCATCGAAAGCAGAAGACTATGATTAACAATAATTACTATAGTTAAAACTTGTTTTTATCTTTTGAAAATTGGAAACCTAGCAAAAGGAGATTGTCAAAATCCGATGCTATTTTTCAGCATCGAATCTTTCTCTATAATAATTTAATGCTAATTATGGGATTAGCATTAAACAAAATGTTAAGCAAAAATTGTACGCATTAATTAAGATATCATATAACAACTTCTAGTTCTTAATGAGTAACTAATCCAACAACTATCTCATTATAAAAATATATTTACTCAAAATTAGAACTCTATCTCTGTATTCTATTGTAAAGTTTAAATCTTTAACCTTCACCTCTTTTATCTCCCTTTTTTCACCATCAGCAATTTTAACAATAACTCAAATAATAACGTCTCAATCCCAAATAAATTAAAATATTTTCATCTTAATTCAAGAAGACACGGTCATTAGAAAGCCAATTTACCCGTAGAACGGCGCTAGCTGTAGATGCTGTGCCCACTCCAATTTTTCTTCTTCTTATTATTATATGCTTTTAATAATTTTATGTCGTTATTAAACTCAAAATATTTTCTATTTTAAAAATATATGAATATAAATATTTCCACTATGAACACAAACTTACTGTAAACAATTAGCTGGCAAGAACAAAGATAACTTTGTTAAAAGGGAAAGAGAATAGATAGATCTCTTTCTATTTCTGTGTTTCTCTCAAAGATCACTTTTTTCTGGGTTTTTGTTGAAATTTTCTTCCAAGAACTCATATTTTTCCTTTTATATTTTGAGATTTTAGCTCATTTTGCTATAATGGAGTGGAGACATTGTTTTTCTTGTATTTTTCTAGTGTTTTCTTTCTTCATTTCAGCTTCAGCTTCAGCTTATTTATCAGGTTTGTGTTTGTTGTACTGTTTTTTTTTCCCCAATTTGGTTTCTGCTATTAATGTTCTTACATATTTTTGTTTGTTTGTTGTACAGATGGGATTTTTGTTAATGAAGGTTTAACCGGGAGGAATCTACTTCAAGCCAAGAAACGTAAGCTCTTGATCATCATTTTTGCTTTTGTTCGGTGGTCTTAGGAGTTAGATTTGAGGGTATTTGTTAAGTTTTGTAGTAGCTGATTGGTTTGACTAAAGATCTGTGAAGTGGGGTTTGTTCTTTAGGTGTAACTATTGTTGAAATTGAAACTAAATTTGTGAAATAGATTGTTGGGTGTTTTGGTATTTCAGCTTATTTGTGGGATCTGGATGTGTCATTTTGCCTTATGTTTGAGGTGAGGTGAGAGGAACCCTTTTGTAGTTGAAGATGGAAAATGCTCTTTTTTGGTTAATCTCTATGCATTATTATTGTTCTTGTTTTTCATTATTTTTCAATTTCTGTTGTTACATGTTGTTCCTTTAACCTCGATTATCTTATTATCTTGCTGTTGTTTCTACTGCCTCTTTTTGATCATTCTTTGAGTCGAGGGTGTAGCCGGAAACAGAAACTCTACCTTCTCAAGGTAGGTAGGGGTAGAGGTAAGGTTTGTGTACACTCTATCCTCCCCAGACCTCGCTTGTGGGATTACACTGAATTATTTGTTGTTTTTGTTGTTGTTTTCTTTGCTGTTTTGTCTTGGTTATGTTCTTACAGTCAGGTTATGTTTTAACATGCTTGAGTGCCTTTCTAATAAGGAAGAAATTTTTAAGAAACGTGCAATGGTTGTGTTATCCTGTAATTATGGTTAGTAGGTTATTGCAAATATAAGGACAAAAAAACAAACTTTTTTAGGATTATGAATATTTAAATTGAGCAACTTGTGACATTTCCATATAATTTTGTAGTTGATTTCATGTGATAGTTTTGCCAAGTCATTTTTAGTGCTCTGTGCAAAGTTCAATAAGCAGTAGGATGTGCTGCAATCTGCTGCGTATTCTTGCACTCTGAAGTTCTGCATAGCACCGTATGGATTTGATAGAGATGTTTTTTCCAGTTTGTTTTCTTGATAGTGTGGCCAGGAGTGTCTGTTTGATAATACTCAGCTACGTACAAACCTATAGGATAGTGCTTGATTTCAATGATAACTTTGTTTTCTGGGCTGTGGATCTTCTTGTCTGCTTTGTTCATCCACGGTGATGGAAAATGGAAAGGGAATGTCATGCCAGATGGTATAAATGTGAAGTACATTATCGAGTTTTGCAGCTTAGGTGTGTATTTAACTACTGTGTGATTGAAATGACATCTAGGACTGCCTATTATTTGAGTTGAAGTATGTAAAGAGAGCTCGTTGATGACGATAATGTTTATGATGGTACTGGATATTTTTAAACTTGAGATGAGTCATATCAAGGAAAACACGAAAGATCGTAGTTCGTCAAGTTCTGCTGATCTCTCACAATTCATATGTTGCCGCATGTGTGGTGACTTAAAAGCAATTTAATCTTGTTTTCCTCCATCAAGCAATTTGAAAACATCGATGTACCTAAAACAGGGAAGTTCGACAATTTCGTTAATTAGGGGAATTTGACACCCTGAGTTGCTTGATGACTTGTTTATTTGCTATTGTGAGATGCACATAGTTTTTGCATGTTTGTAACTCACTGGTGATCACTTTACAGTGACCATGAAGATTTTTGTTTGCTTAAATTTTTTACCTCAAGAGCTTGAAATCCTTGCTGAAGAATGCTTTGCTTCAATATTTATGCAGCTTGCCCTATCAGCTTCGAGTTTCAAAACTACACAGTCGTCACTACCCGATGCAAAGGACCGCAATACCCAGCCAAACAATGTTGTGAATCCCTTGTGCAGTTTGCTTGTCCCTATTCAGAATATGTGAATGATTTGACAACTGATTGTGCCTCTACCATGTTCAGCTACATTAATCTTCACGGGAAGTACCCACCCGGTCTTTTCGCCAGCGAGTGCAATGGTGACAAAAATGGGCTACCATGTCCTGATTCTGCATTATCAGAACCTGCCAGTGCTAATAATAGTCATATGAGCTGTAGACTATCACCGATCCTGATGATTGCAACAGCTCTTACGGGCTTCTTGTTGTTGCTTCTCTGAAGATCTCTTCAAGGTTTTGGCGTAGTTTCTGTATTCTTTATTGTCAAATATTGTTTGAACTCCAGATTTTCTTCTTCCACGTTATGACTGATTAACGATCAACAAGAAACTCATTTGAGCCTCCTCTTGTAATTCTTGATATATTACAACAGCAGTTACCGCTGATACTTGTGTATTGAAAATGACTCTCCTTGCTAAATCGAGGATCTGTTAAATATTATTTCACTTTGTTGTATTTTGAGTATGGGCGATTGTAAATGTTTTCCTTTTTGTTCTTCCTTGTTGAAATCCCCGTGGGACAGGGACGATTAGGATGTGTTCTGGTGTTGATTATTGACATTTCTGCTGCCAGATAGCAGTTTGTCCATCATGATGAACTTTGATAAAAGAGTATCTGCATCCCCACTAACATCTTTTGGTAGTAAATCACAAGTTGACAATGTGATTATAGGTGTGTGCATGAATATAGTAGGTAGATATAAGAGTTTTGCAACCATATAGTGGAATAGATACCTGCTTTCTAAACGGATAGTGTCTACGCATACTTTACTACCTTAGACTATTATATTCAGTTAAAATAGTATATCTTGCATACAAAATGTTTTCATATTTGCTGTCATTTTGTTTGTTTGGATAAGGCTTCTATGGTTGAGGATACAAGATAGGACATATAAGTATTGGACAAAATTCACTTTCATCAGCCAAGTATTCTATTTCTCTGGAAACGAAAAAGATACACAACTGGAAAATTCTAACAAATTACAACTTACAATAAATGGCTGCTGCTTCAACAAGCGCTCGTGTACCATTGCAGAACTTTCCAGAATTGCAATGCGGAAAGAGGAATAAAATCTTCAGCAGTGTTCTGTTGCTCCAGATGTGTCGCGAAAAGAAGGAAGTCAAGCAATTACATGGCCAACTGATTCTCAATGGATTAATTCATCGTTTTCCAAATGGAGCAAAGCTCGTAGAATCCTATGTTGGAGTTTCTGAAACTGATGATGCATTGTTAGTCTTCAACTCATCAATTCAATCACCTGATACATTTGCTTATAATGTTATGATCAGAGGACTGATTCTTAGCAAACGCCCTATAGAGTCGTTGTTTTTGTATGAACGATTAGTAACAGATGGACTATCACCGGATAGCCACACGTATACTTTTGTTCTCAAAGCTTGTTCCCATTTGAAAGCTGTTCTTGAAGGTAAAACAGTACATGCACAGATAATCAAGAAGGGAATAGAACCAAATACCCATATTTGTAGCTCTTTAATCTCTATGTACTCCTGTGCTGGTGATATGGCATCTGCAAAACAAGTTCTTGATGAATTCTCAGAGCATAACAATGTCATTTGCCCCTTTAACTCCATGATTACCGGTTATATGAATGAGGGTCTGGTAGAAGAGGCCATTGAGATATTCGATACAATGGGAAATAAGGATACAGCTACTTGGAGCGCGATGTTATCAGGGTATGTTAAGAATGGTATGCATGAAGACGCGCTTGTCACATTTCAGAAAATGATGAGTTATAATGTTCCATTGAATGAATCTTCACTTGTGTGCACTCTATCAGCCTGTGGAGAGTTGGGAGCTTTGGATCAAGGAAGATGGATACACAAGTATATCATAAACAAGAGGGAAATTGTAATGAGTGTCAATCTTGGTACTGCTTTAGTTGACATGTATGCTAAGTGTGGGTGCATTGAGTTTAGTTACCAGCTGTTCGAGAAAATGCCTCGGAGAGATGTTGTAACTTGGGGAGTGATCATTTCGAGTTTTGCAACACATGGACAAGCCAAGTTATGCTTCCAATTGTTCGATGAGATGATAGAGTCTGGAGTTGAGCCAAATGGAGTTGTATTTGTAGCTATACTCTCTGCCTGTTCTCATGCTGGGCTCGTCGAACAGGGATGTCACTATTTTGATCAAATGGTACATCAGTTTGGAATAAGACCATCCATTGAGCATTTTGGATGCATGGTGGATCTTCTTGGCCGAGTTGGGAGGCTTGCAGAAGCAGAACAGCTCATTTTATCGATGCCAGAAGAACCTAACTCGGTCATATTGGGTGCATTGTTTAATGCTTGTAGAATCCATAACGACGTTGAAAGAGGGAGGCCCCTATTCAAGCGACTAATCAATTTGGAACCCTCACCTGATCGATATAAACTAGCAGCGTCTTTGTTTGCTAATAATGGAGAAGATCACGAGATCAGAAAGTTGCTCAAGGATAAAATTTTGGAAACTAGATGTGGCTTGAGCAATATTCAGGTGGATGGGGTTGATCATGAGTTCATGGCCAGTGATATCGTGAATGACAGAGCTCAAGATGTCTATGAGACATTAGGAGGATAGCAGATCAACAAATCTAGTGAACTCATTTGATGTGTGAGGCTTCTGTGAAGATTGTAAAATTCAATAAAAAACAAACATCTGTTGCTGGAAAAGACTATACATCCTTTGAAGACACAAATAGTCTACCACATTAAATTTTAGGCACAACAAAAAGGGCAAAAGCTACTGCAAATTCAAAATATTACCAGCTTGCTTGATACCTTTTGACTCTGAAAAAACGTAGCTGAATGCGAACATAGCTGCTGCTGATTGACACTGACAAGTGATACCAACGTAGTAAAATTACATTCTTCCACTGCTGTCAACCCCCACAGAAGACGAGAGTTCGACATTGATGCAGAAAGGACATTCCTTTAAGCAGAATAGAGCAGTGTGTGTGGTGCAGCAGAATGTAATCACAGTACCTGCAGGAAATATTAAAAGGACCACATGATTACAACACGCGGCTTAAGGACATAATCGCAGTTGCATGGATCTGCACCCTGAAGTTGACGGGACAAGCACATCAAAAGAAACACAACCTAATGTAAGAGCAATCTCATATTCATATAGACGAAGCGATTTAGTGATACCAACAAGATTTCCTCATTGATGTATACACGACATCATTCAACTTCAGATCCAACAGGATATGAAGCAACTGAAAATCCAGTCAGTTCTACAACTCTCTAACCAGTGACGAGCACTTGTATCAACACATAACCTGAAAAAGGTGCTCCTTTATTACAAGTCTAGAAGTCTAACTTACAAATATTCACTCTAACTACCTCAATAATCTAAAATTTTGTACATTATATGCTTAGCAGATCCGCACGACTGAACGACATAACATTAGTCTTACACGTGATGTATAGATAGCCTTATATTTGTATCTTTAACAAATGATCTAATCATTGATGCAATAGTTGATCTTCAGCCACGAGGCACATCAAAACTCCTGATCTTTGGCAATACCACCTGTAGTGTCACTGACACAGTAATCACCACATAAACTTGCGTCTCGACCTATGACGAAATTGCTTTTTCATCACACACCAGGAAGTGGGGAAGGTGCTCAACTGTAGTAAACAGACAAAGAATTTGTATCATAATCGGGTATATGATAAAAATTAGTTCAATGATGGCAAGAACAAAATATTCATAATCAAGTACAGGCTAATTGTCAGTTTGATGATAATTACACATTTTTTCTACACCAATCCCCTCAAAAGAAGAGATCATAGTCAAATCGTAAAGAACTTTTTAAGAACAAAAAAACAACTAACCAAGAGGCAACCGAAAGAATTGACATCTTCACCTAAGCAGGTAGAGTGACTTCTACCTTTTAAAATGCAAATTTGGAATACGATTTTTACTGGAATTAACTAATTTTTCAATTCAAGGTACCGTGTCAAAGTCAAGTTTGTCAATAAGCATGAGTAGAAGTGTAAAACTACTGCAACAAATTATGTTCAGAAAGGGTAGCTTACATTGCCAATCAGCTTAGCCCCATACCAAGCAGAATCTACGCCATATGGGGGAGGAAGTACTCTGATTCCATTACTCATGCATGGGGAAAGAAGTTCACACACTTCCTTCTCTAATCTTTCTGCAATAAAGTTCATAATAAGAAAAATCAATACTCTCCTTGAAGATTGCATTTCTTCTTTATTTCGTCGATTAACACTTCCCATAGTTACTTTCCTAAATTAGAAGAACACATACAAACACATGATTCCATCAGATACATTGTCTAGGGAAAAAGAGCATAAGTTGCAATTCACCTGCTAATCCAGGCAAACATGCACTTCCCCCAGCCAAAACTACTGTTTTGTACCAGCTATCATCAACCATTAATTCAGCATCCTGGCAGTGCTCCATGCACAGCGCCACAGCATTCTGCAAACCCATAGCACGCCTGAAACAAGACCACAGATCTACTAATTTTCCATACTACAGATCCTTGTTCTTTTTTGAGGTAATTGGGGGGTGGGGTCAATTGTGTTTCACCATTTAAATCCTCAAAAACACCACTTTGTCTAAACGATATAAGCCAAGAAATTGGCGTCATCAGTTGACCACAGTAGACTATAGCCTCAAAATGATACTACGATGTCTAGAACTACCCCCACCCGCCCAGAGTACAAATCTCTCTCTCCATTCGCATTTAAGAAAATAAGTCTCAGGAAAGACCTGATGCAACAGGGCTCCAATTGATTACGTAGTCCAAATCCACTTTGTCATGTACAGGATCTACTCCAGTTTTTAAAAGGCCTTTATACCCTAGGGGAAGTAATTGAAAATGGGAGTTGTTCAATAATTCTTACTAAAGTTCCCAGAATAAGGTAATATGGACGTACACTCCTGCAATGCGAGGCTGGAACAAAATCTCTCCTGTTTTAAAGCGCTCTTCGGAAAGTGTAAAGCAACCTTCAGATGCGATCTGAAAAGATGCACTGGTATCTTTGGATAACTCAGCTTCATAATCAAGTGCAACATAGCAAAGGTTCTGCAATACGAACCAAATGGACCTCAGAAAATATACTTGAAAACATCACTAAGAAATAAAAAGTAACCGTAACTCTCATGCAGCTAGGCTTGTCAAGTCTATGTTTGTCACAGGATCAATACTAACTGAATCTAACATGATTTGTGTTAGTAAGATAAAAAGAACAGAAAAACTTGTACACTAATAACATCTTTATTTTTGAATAAACAAAATACAGTGAAAAAGTGAAGCAGAAGCTCTGCAATAACTCTTAAATTTGTAATCGCATTCCTCTCCAGATACCATAAATTTCTGGAAAACTTAAACTTGGATTACTTTGCAAACCTTACATTGATTATTGTAATTCGACAATGTGTAGTAAAGAAGAAAGTCACAAAGAACTCACACAACTAAGATATGCATTTAACATGGTTTATTGAGGTTATCAGCAGCTAGTGCATATGCAGTAGTGCTGCAGCTATGATTATCCGACCAAGCACTTCTCAAGATTATTAGTATCTAGATGTGGCAGTAGAGGGACACGATACCTCTTTCAGTGTCCGCACAGTGTAAAGTGACCCAAAATAAATATTCTTTTGTTGCATCTGCTCCTTAAGGAATCCTGTAAGCTTCAATGCTCCAATTCCCACAACTTCCACACCTACTTGGTGCATGACTTTACCGTGAAGAACTGTAAAAGACCAACAAAGTGGCTACACATAAATTATTAAAACAATGCAATCAAATTGCAGACACAAAGAGAAATAAAAACATGCAATCCATGTAAGTTGTTCATGAAGAAATTTAAGATTAAATTAAATCATCAGAAAGAATAAACAATTAGAGAGCACAAACTTTCTTTTTGATAAGGTAATTCAAAAGGAGTAAAGCAAATGTGAGATGAAATTAGTAAACAAGAAACATTGGAACCCATCTGTGATTCATCTCAGGGGTTGTCTGGTCACCGCTGATTAACTCAGAAAGCTGGAGAATACAAACTTACTTTCTAAAATATCCTACTAGAAACTCAAAAAACAAAAAACTATCACAGTTCAAAGAATTAAAAATGAATGAGTTCTATAAAGACAAGTTTACAATAAAGTCAAAGAACAACCATAAGTCCAGTACATGAATAAAAAACTTACTTGGAACAATAGATGTCTGGTTAAACCCAATGTTGACTACTATTCCTGAAACTTTCCTTGCAGCAAATAAAGCTAAAACGGCCTATAATTTTTGAAAGAAAGACATTATGATACTATTATAAATCCAAAATCAGATTATCACTAAAAATTTGGAAGAATCTTGGTAATGTATAGTACAATCTTAGAAAGAGAACAGGAGAAGTTTGCCAAGTTGGTCATGACATTTTGATCATTTTCTCTCCCCATGTTAATTATATTTAGTTTTTGCCGTTAACAATAGAAAGCATCAAGTACTTCATTAGTTAGTCAAAATGTATCAGATATTATTAGTGGAAAGCGAGAAGTAGGGCTATTTGACTGAACAAAGTCCATAACCGTTAAATAAGAGAAATATGTACTGTTATTTTATGTTAATTAAAATTTTCAGGGATGGAAAACTACTGTAATTAACAAAAGAAGTCAAATATATTAGGATGAGGCTACATGGGTATGTATTAAATTGGTGGCAGTAGCGCCCAGTAGCCCAATGCTAAGGCACGAAAGATAAAATTCAATAAAATTAAGGACCAGGATATGCCACAACAGCAAGCAGGTGAATGCCTGACTAAGGAAAGGCACACGGTAACTGTGAAAGAAAAGCTTATCTGTAGATATTACAGCATTATACACTAGCTTATGAAAGGAACAGATTCTGCTTTCTATGTAACATGTTCATAAATGTCGCTCAACAATGACATAAATGTTTTCTTCTTCCTCAATCTAACAAAGTTTTTCTATGAGCTTAGAACTTTTAAAAGTACAACCAAGATTGTTAACTAACAAAGTTTTGCTACGAGTTTAGAACTTTTAAAAGTACAACCAAGATTATCAAAACTAACAACTTTAATCACCTCCGGAAATCCAACAGAAGTTGAAGGAAATGAATAAGTACTACCTGGTTGACAGCACAAACAGCAGGAACATTCATGTCAAATAATGCAGAATGGATCGCGTCTTTTAACTGCGTTCTAGCTGCTTTATCAGATTCAGTATCTGTATAGGTAAAGAGAAGTTAGAAAGAAAAATAAGAGATCAAACATAGTGATGAACTTTGAGAACCCAACTACACCCTGGTACGTGCACCAAGAGCCACTGAAAAGATCTTACTATGATCACTTCTTAATAGTTGAAGATTTAATTGAGTGAGATAACAATTCAAACCTATTTAGCACCTTACCCTCTTGCTCAAAAGTCAAATGAAAGAATGTTCAAAAATAGAGTTGCATGATCTGATTCATCAAGTAAAAACGGACACATATGCATATATTGTGAAATAGTATTTGCCCTCTAAACAACAAATTGAGTCATTGATAGGTTATATTTACAGAAATTTGACTAGATTTTTCAGCAACGCCCAAATAGAAACTGACCATCATAATGGCAAATTGGAATGGACACAATGATTGGTTGTGTTGAAGTTTTCACCTGCATCCTGCATAGAATCCATAACAGCAGAAGAGAGAAATTTAGAAAAGGATTCCAGCAACCTTGGGTCTCAGAAACAAGCTCATATCTTATCTTCTAGTTCCGGTTTGTAGGGAGCTATACGTAATACTCTAAAAAAATGCGAGGTGTTTTAGTCAAATTCTGGAAGTCATCGTGAATCCAGCCTTTTATACCTTTTGCTCTCTTAGTGGGTAAAACTGGTGATTTATTATATGAAAAGAGGAAATCTTTTTAGTGAATTATATGAAAAATAATCAGGATATGTGCCACATTGGCAACATAATGATAAAGATAGTCCTTTCATAGATAAAATTTTGATGCAGATTCTTCTTTGGCAACCAGATGTCCATATTACAATCAATTAATAATGTAAAAAATATCGTAGAGGCCTGTTATTGTGGTGTTAAAAAGTATTTTATGAAAATCAAATTATGTTTGAGAACCAAAAACCTGTTTAGATTGCTCAACAATGGATGTTGGTTTAGGTGGTCAAGCACCTTTAAGAAAAACGGTACATTTACGACTTCTAATGTTGCCAGATGGGACCAATGTAAAATGACGCCAAAAATGAATGGAACACAAACCTGGTGTATATTGTTGAAAAGAAGTGTCTCAATCTAGAATACATTGGAGATTCAATGTTACCAAATTCCTGTCAATGGGACAATTTTTCAGGAAGGATTAGGGTGAGAATTTGTCGAGCACATGGAACACAACAAATAGTTCGAACAACAACATGCCTCAAATAGTCAAAAGTGTGAGTGATTTTCACAAATTGACAACTACAACTGTTAACTCATACGAAAGCTCACCAAGAATGTCGCTGATCTCCCCGACGGAGCTCTATACTTACTCCAACCAAATTTGCAATAGCCTGACCCACCTTTTAGTGAGAAAAATCAGAAAGATAAATAAGCTCAAAGAAATCATTTCTCTTTATAATGTTCACATAATACTCTGCTACATTAGAATTTATCCTAAATCAGTAAAAGAAAACAACTAGAGCATTGTGCCAACTAAAATATTGAGTGTAACACATAGAAAGGCACGCACCATCAATGATAATCGCACCAGGTACTTGAGCACGTTGACCATAAATACTCATGAATGACAATTCCGGTACTGAATTTGGAAACGTCCTACAAATCATACACCTTATCAAACCAGCTACTGATATCCTCATCTATAATTCACTCTTTCAGCTCATACCCTCTCCGTCCTAAATTAGTTGTCATATTTCAATTCTCCATAGTCAATTTAACTAATTCTCAAAGCTAAATTAGATTAAATCAATTGCAACTTTTCTCATGTCAAAGTGATTGATCAAAGTTCACCTAGTTTGACTTTCCAAAAGCACAACTAATTTCCGAATTAAGTAACAATTCTAAAAAAGAAAACGAATTTACCGAAGAGGACCAGATCTCAAGTGAGTTTCAGCGAAAAAAGTAGAATCCCAAGGCTCATGCTGATTCTGAAGAAAGTAAATCCAGAGCCGATTATCGGAAACAATGAATTTCCACGATTTACATACAGAAGTCAGCTTAGCAGACTCTTTTGGCCCTAAAATCTTCAAAATTTGAATGAAAATATCTAACGGAATCCGATCAAATTCTCCGGTGGACGCCGTCTGTATATACATCATCATCTGGTCAAACCGATCCATGGAATTGACAGTTGAGGTGGAGTTACTCGAAGTGGAACGAGTAGATACGGATTCCCATACCTTGCGTAACAACATAGCCATGGTAGTTTTTTATTGTTCTTGCACGGCTCCAGTCATGAAATGGGAGAGGGTATAACAGTTTTTAGCTGAATATTCACTCTTCATGGACATGTTCATATTTGCAAAGATAGACTGATTGTGGATAATACGTTTGCCAGATAAATATTTTATCTTCCGCTAAAGTGGCGTACTAATGAACCGATACACTTAAAGGATTTAGTCTTTTAACTATTTAAAAATTTATCAGTTTTGATCTTTTAACTATATATTTATCGGTTTTAGTTCCTTAACTATAAATTTACCAATTTTAATCCTTTAAGTATTCAAAAACTTATCAAGTTTGGTCTTTGTCCATTTTGTTAATACAAATAGCTTAGGTTTATATTAACGGAATCCATGCCTCGAGAAATTAAATCATTTAGCAACTTTTCCTGTTGTTTCTCTCTCCGTTACTTTTTCTTGAAATTAACCTTATGCGAAGAACCTTAACCTCAACGATTTAAAAAAAAAATCACAAGAAAAGAAAATATAAGTCATAATTTTATTCAACAGATGATAAAATGAAGCATATTATTGCTACTAATGACTTGAACATGCTAAACTTTATTATAAAAAGAAAAAAAATATTACCCGTTAAATCCAAAGTTTGTACACCAACGACTTCATTGAACGAAATTTGTCTAATTTATCAGAAATTGAAATTTATAAAATGGTAGATTTGCAATTTTTTTAACTTTTTTTAAATAGATCAATTTTATTATTCTATTCATTTTATTTTACGTAAAGAAATTTAAGTAAATTAAATAAAATCCGCACTAATTAGCATATTCAAGTGCTTAATTTTATCCTCTATTGAATAAAATTAGGACTTATATCTTCTTTCCTCATTAATTTTATTTTGAATCGTTGACGTTATTGTTCTTTTCATAAGTGTAGTTTGAAGAAAAAAGGATGGGATAGAGAAACAACTTAAAAAATGGGTTAAAAATTTAATTTCACGAAGATTTCGATTAATATAAATCTAAGCTATTTGTATTTAAAAAATGAACAAAGACCAAACCTGATAAGTTTTTGAATACTTAAAGGACTAAAATCGGTAAGTTTATAGTTAAGGGACTAAAACCGGTAAGTGTATAGTTAAGAGACTAAAACTGATAAGTTTTTGAATAGTTAAAGGACTAAATCTGTTAAGTGTATAGTTAAGGAATCATTTTAGACCTACTCCTATAGTTAAAAGACTATTTATATCATTTTCTCTACTAATGAATATTGGATCACACGGGCCTCTGGTAATTATTTGTAAATTAGATAGCCCTATGCTGCATTTTTGCAAATGATTGTGTTTTTTAAAATCGGATCGAAACTAATAATTCGAATTGAATTTTTTTTATTAATTTATCGATAATGAATGATTGATTTAATGATTTTGATAATTATTTTGATTTTTTTACATCAGGTTATCAATTTTTAAGAATTTTAGATTTTTTCTTGAAGGATTATCCGATAACTCCATGGTAAACTAATAAATTGTATTTATGCTAATCAGCCTATAAAGTGTTTTCACTTAGAAATTAGTTTATTTCACTTAGAAATTAGTTCATATACTTTCATTTATGACGATCTTAAACTTTCTCTTATCCTACAAGGTGTCAGTATTTGCTTTTGAACTTTGTCAACTCATGTGCATGATTCATTTGATTAGTCACTTTGTTTTTAAATGATTTTTTGTGTGTGTTTACTGACATCATAATGGTTAAATCAATAACTGAATCGATTAATTAGTATCGTAATAGTTTTATAACGATTTAGCATATCTACATTTAGAATTTCTCTCACAATTTTGTATATAAAATTAGTATAATATATATATATATATATATATATATATATATATATATATAATTGTATAAATTGGTGAATATTCATGTTAGGTTTTTAGAAAAAAACAACACTTCGAATCTCACTAAAAGTTAAAATTTGCTTACAAATAATGAAATGAATAACACGTGAGAACTAATCCCAAAATAATATCTCTAAATTTGTGGGGAAAAATATGGTCTATAGCCGGATTTCCAACTATACACTCATACTTCACGGGGGTGCTATTACTCCTGAATTTTATAAAACTGAAATTATTACCTCCCTAAATGTTGACCTGACAAAGTGAGTGTAGTTCACTTTTTTTGAGAGAGTGAGCAGCCAAAACAATATTAAAATTTTGTTTTAAATATATTATTTCATACATATATGTATTTTTAATTATTATTTTTTAAAATTTATTTTCTTTCTTCTCCATGGTAGCAAATGCCAAATTTCTCCACCGCTCATCATCCCAAAGTCGTCGCGCCACTACCACCATCTCCACCGGATTCATTATTGTAAATTTCGAACAACTCTCATGTAAAAAATTTGAAAAAAAATAATCAAATCCACCATCTTCAATCACCAAAAAATAATTTGAATCAAATTTGAAAAATCAATCTGGTTCAAATGCAGTTGAACCCTAAAAAAGAAAAATATTTTTTACTTGTAGATCCTAATCCCTCATGTTTTTTTTAGTTTGTTTTCTAGATTCTCCAACAAGCAATTACCTTTTCTTGATTATAATAAAACTCCATCACACAAACTTATAAAATTGTGGCAATATGTATCCACAAATATTAATCGGAGTCTCTTCACTCGATTAAACTTTTTTTCCTTTGGTGGTACGCTTAAATTAGATTCATAATGGTCTTGGTGGTGGTGGTCTTGATGGTGATGTGGATATATTTTTTTCGAGCTTTATTCCTTGAAAGAAGTGGTGGGGAACTCTTTGAGTAGGAGGAGGAGCTCATGGTGAAGGCGGAGAAATGACAAAGGCATAGGTGGAGATGGTGGTGACATCAAAATTTCCAGATTATGACGGTGGCGGTGACATATCCCTCTGGAGAAGACAAAATAAAGAGACCCCTAATTTAACCCCCCAATATATTCTCCAAATTAAAGTTCTCAAAAAATAATTAGGGCTAAAAAATGAATGAAGAAGAAAGGCCGAAGAAGAATGAGAAAAAACGTCTTTTAAATAAAGATCAACAGGTGAAATACACGTGTCAAGCGAGTGTGTTTCACCACAAGACACATATCTAGATATTGCGTTTTAAGGGGCTACTTATTTCATTTTAAAATAATTCAAGAGGGTAATAGAACCCCCGTGAAGTATAAGAGTGTAGTTGAGAATCCGGCTATAGATTGGGGGGCTTTTGGTCATTTTCTCTTTTGTAAATTATAAATAAGAAAAAACATCTCTAACAACTTTACACGGCGCGAATTTAACTATAATTAACCGTTACGAAACACTTCCCAATCGTCTTTACATGGCGCGAATACTGTTGGGTTTTAGCAAGGTGTGAATGAGAAATAAGAATGAGAAAGTGGAAAACGTGGGAGAACCAATTTGGAGGGAAAATGAAAAGTCATTTCAAATGGAAGGCCTTTGAAAATGAAAGGCCATTTCTCTCATATTGGTAGAAGAAAGGAAAAATAATGTCCTTATATTAGGAAAAACTTCCTTTAACTCTTAAAGGGTTAAGAAGAAGGTGCCCCATCGCGCCGTCGTCATCGCTCGACCTCGGATGTGATTGATAATATTTTCGGACAAAATTTATTTAAATCAATTTCACTAAGTAATTTCCTTTCTCTTGAAAATTAATTCACGTTATTTTTCAGAAAGACACAACGTTTGGAAAGACATGTCTGAACAGATGCGTTCACACTATTTTCCGAACAGACGCGTTCCTTGCTGCAATTGGCTATAAATAGAGAGGTTTTTTCCATTTTTCAAACACTAAATTTTTTTCTCTCTGCATATATTTTGTTACAAAATCAAAATTGTCGATCGACTGAGTCTGTGTGTGCTGTCATTGTTGTTCTTGCGTTCGCTGAAATTAGTGAAGTTTGAGGTACCACTACTTCTCTAATAGTTAATCCGTTTTATCTTGGGAGGAATTAATTTGCAACTTCGGGTACTTGAGGGGATTAAATTTCTTAAGGAAACACAGTGGGTTCTGTGGACTCAGATTATTTATTTTCTGTTTGTTTTATCTTTTTTCTGTTTCTGTTTTTTCTAATCTTAATACAGGAATAACAAGCTTAAGAAATTTATATCGGTTTCTGTATTTAAGGTATCTAGAGATTAAAACCTTTGTGGTTTTCTACTTTGTTTGAATTTTAAAAATTCATTCTATTAATGATTAGAAGAACATAAAAACTTCATCGTTAAATCAGAAACAGGCTGTATAAATATTTAGTCTTTACTGCTAGTATTTCACATACTAAAGTGTCTGCCATTTGTGACAGAAAAATGACAAATTCAAGTCAAGTAAATGTTGGAACAGTGAGTACTGCAACAACATCGGTTGCACACAATCGTTCAACTGCTGCCCTTCGGCCGACTGAGAAACCTACAACGTTTTCTGGAGTTGACTTCAAGAGATGGCAGCAGAAGGTGTTCTTCTATCTGACTACGTTGAGTCTGCAGAGGTTCATTAGTGAGAACGTTCCTATTCTGTCAGATGAAACTCCGGATGAAGAACGATTCTTAATTACAGAAGCATTGAAGCATTCAGATTTTTTGTGTAAAAACTATATTCTAAGTGGCCTGCAAGATGATCTGTACAATGTGTACAATAGTGTCAAAACCTCAAAGGAACTCTGGGATGCCGAAATGAAGAAGTTCATTGTGGCAAAGTTCTTGGACTATAAGATGATAGACAGTAAGACCGTCGTCACCCAAGTTCAAGAATTGCAGGTCATAATCCATGATCTCCTTGCTGAAGGTATAAATTAGTATAATACCTATGTTGAACATATTAAGTCTGTTCTTAATAGTCACATAATCTTTGATGTAGGATTGATTGTGAATGATGCTTTTCAAGTGGCGGCCATTATTGAGAAGTTACCTCCGATGTGGAAGGACTTCAAAAACTACTTGAAACATAAACGCAAGTAGATGATTGTTGAAGATCTCATGGTAAGGCTGAGAATCGAAGAGGATAACAAGGCCGCAGAAAAGAGGTCACGTGGTAATTCAGCGATATCTGAAGTAAATATTGTTGAAGAAGATCCCACAAAATCAAAGAAAAGAAAGAAAGCATCTGGAGCAAAGAACAATCCTCCTAAGAAGAAATTCAATGGAAATTGCTTTAATTGCGGCAAACGTGGTCATAGGGCTACTGAATGTCGAGGTCTCAAGAAGGACAGGAAGAAGGATCAAGCAAATTTGGCTGAATCCAAAGAAGAGATGGACGATCTCTGTGCAATGCTTTCAGAATGCAACTTGGTTGGAAATTCAAGAGAATGGTGGATAGATTCTGGTGCCTCATGCCATATTTGTGCCAACAAAGAATTATTTGCATCATATACTCCAGCACCAGCAGACGAGAAATTGTTTATGGCGAACTCCTTTGCTGCAAAGGTAGAAGGAACTAGCAAGGTCTACCTAAAGATGACATCGGGCAAGGTAGTGACTTTGAACAGGGTCTTGTATGTTCCAGAATTGCGAAAGAACTTAGATTCTATACCAGTTCTTATCAAGAATGGATTCAAATGTGTATTTGTTTCTGATAAAGTTGTAGTAAGTAAGAATGATATGTATGTAGGAAAAGGTTACCTCACTGAGGACCTCTTCAAATTCAATGTAATTGCAGTTGATATGAATAAAGATTATGTCTTTTCTTACTTGCTTGAGTCTAAATGTTTATGGCATGAACGTTTGGGACACATCAATAACAAAACCTTGCGAAAACTGCTTAACTTAAATGTTTTGCCTAAATTTGAGTACAATAAATCAAAATGTCAAGTTTGCGTTGAATCTAAATATGCTAAGCATCCTTATAAATCTGTTGAAAGGAATTCATACCCCTTAGAACTGATTCACACTAACATTTGTGACATGAAGTCAACACTATCACGTGGTGGGAAAAAATATTTCATAACTTTTATTGACGATTGCACTAGATACTGTTATGTCTATTTGCTAAATGGTAAGGATGAAACAATAGATGCATTTAGGCAATATAAAACTGAAGTTGAAAATCAGTTGGATAAAAAGATCAAAATGATCAAAAGTGATAGAGGTGGAGAATATAATTCTCCATTTGCAGAAATATGTTTGGAAAATGGAATCATCCATCAAACTACTGCTCCATACTCTCCTCAATCTAATGGAATTGCAGAAAGGAAAAACTGAACTTTAAAGGAAATTATGAATGCCTTACTTATAAGTTCAGGTTTACCACAAAACTTGTGGGGGGAAGTTGTCCTTACAGCGAATCGAATACTCAATAGAGTACCTCACAGCAAGACACGTGTTATTCCATATGAGAAATGGAAAGGTAGAAAACCCAACTTGAAATATTTCAAAGTGTGGGGGTGTCTAGCCAAAGTCCAGGTTCCTATACCTAAGAGGGTAAAAATAGGACCTAAGACTGTGGATTGTGTATTCATTGGATATGCCACAAACAGTATAGCGTGTCGATTTTTGGTTCATAAGTCCAAACATCCAGATATTCATGACAATACGGTAATGGAATTAGATAATACTGAATTCTTTGAACTTATCTATCCGTATAAAAGTAGACTTGAGTGATCTAGTGGGGGGTCTAAACGACTTCGAGAAGAACCAAAAGAGAATGTACCTAATGAAGAGAGTCCAAGGCGCAGTAAACGTGAAAGGACAACTACTTCATTTGGATCTGACTTTGTAACATCCCTTCTTGAAAGTGAGCCTCAAACATTCAAGGAAGATATGTTGTCTAGCGACTCAACCTCTTGGAAGGAGGCTGTCAATAGTGAGATTGAATCAATCTTAAGCAATCATACTTGAGAGTTGGTTGATCTTCCTCCAGGAAACAAACCCTTGGGTTCAAAATGGATTTTCAAAAGGAAGATGAAAGATAATGGAACTATTGACAAATATAAAGCAAGACTTGTTGTCAAAGGCTTTAGACAGAAAGAAGGTCTTGATTATTTTGACACATACTCGCCAGTGACTAGGATTACATCAATTCGGATGTTAATTACCCTAGCTGCAGTATACGGTCTTGAAATCCATCAAATAGATGTGAAAACCGCCTTCTTAAATGGAGAGCTGGAGGAAGAGATTTACATGGAACAGCCTGAGGGCTTCGTAGTTCCTGGTAAAGAAAAGAAAGTATGCAAACTTGTTAAGTCACTTTATGGACTAAAACAAGCACCGAAACAATGGCATGGAAAGTTTGATCAAACCATGTTGTCAAATGGATTTAAGATCAATGAATGTGATAAATATGTCTACATTAAAGACACTCCAAATCAGGAGGTCATTGTATGTCTATATGTGGATGACATGCTGATAATGAGTAACGGACATTGCTAATGTAAAAGCTACTAAGCGTATGCTCGCTAGTAAGTTTGATATGAAAGATCTAGGAGTTGCCGATTTGATATTGGGAATTAAGATTCATAAAACTCCTAATGGTCTAGCATTGTCTCAATCTCATTATATTCGAAAGGTACTTGAAAAGTTCAAGCACTTGAATTTCAAAAGGGCAAAAACCCCAATTGATGTGAACCTAAATCTTGCTAAGAATAAAGGTGAAAGTCAGTCTCAATTGGATTATGTCAGAGTATTGGGAAGTTTGATGTATGTCATGAACTGTACACGACCAGACATAGCATGCGCTATAAGTAAACTGAGTCGATACACAAGTAATCCCAATCAAAATCATTGGATGGCAATGAAGAGAGTTTTGGGGTACTTAGATGACACTCAAAACTATGTTTTGCATTACAACAAATATCCAGCAGTTGTTGAAGGACGTAGTGATGCAAATTGGATTACTGGGTCAACTGAAACAAAATCCACGAGTGGATACGTTTTCACTATTGGTGGATGAGCAATATCTTAGAAATCATCCAAACAAACATGTATAGCTCGCTCTACAATGGAGTCTGAATTCATCGTCTTAGACAAGGCAGGTGAAGAAGCTGAATGGCTCCGGAATTTCTTAGAAGATATTCTGTTTTGGCCCAAACCAATGGCCCCTATATGCACACACTGTGATAGTCAAGCTGCAATAGGAAGGGCTGGAAGCGTTATGTATAACGACAAGTCTCGTCACATACGATGGAGACACAACTCTGTTAGACAACTACTCTCTAGTGGAATTATCATAATTGACTATGTAAAGTCAAAGGATAATGTGTCGGATCCACTTACAAAAGGCCTAACTAGCAAAAGGAGTTGTGAGATCATCGACGGGAATGGGACTATGGCCGAGAACAAGTCATTGTGGCGGTAACTCTACCTAGAAGAATGGAGATCCCAAGATCTAGGTTCAAGGAGATCAAATAAAGTCATATATGACGGTTCAACATTGTCAAAATTTATTTTATGGTCAATTCTCATGATGAGACAATGTTCAGTAACCAGGATAAAGGCATAAAGACTTTTTAATGGTTTCTAAGTTTGATATAGGGTATATCAAATAGTGTATCTATGAGATAACACATTTAGAAACCACCTATGTAAGTGTGAAGTGTAAGCCGCTTCAAGGAGAATCCGGTAAGGCCAGTACTCTAAGCACTTATTAACCAAGACGTGTTTATGGCTGAAACGAACAAAACAATGAGAACCAAAAACAGTTCAAAGGTTGATTGTGTGACTTATGTTGTCTAGGTATACACCAAAGCTCGACGGTTCAAAGATATCAAATCTACCGATTGACCGAGTATATTCAATATATGTTCACTACGGAAAGTTCAAAGGGAAACCTACTTATCCAGATGCGATTAACTCTTACTTACGAGACACACAAGTTTTTCATGCATATGTTTTAACAATAGTCATTCCCCATTCACGTGGGGGATTGTTGGGTTTTAGCAAGGTGTGAATGGGAAATAAGAATGAGAAAGTGGGAAATGTGGGAGAACCAATTTGGAGGGAAAATGAAAAGTCATTTCAAATGGAAGGCCTTTGAAAATGAAAAGTCATTTCTCCCATATTGCTAGAAGAAAGGAAAAATATTGTCCTTATATTAGGAAACACTTCATTTAACTCTTAAAGGGTTAAGAAGAAGGTACCCCCTCGCGTCGTCGTCGTCGCTCGACCTCGGCTTCGGATTCGGTAATTGATTGATAATATTTTTGGACTAAATTTTTTTAAATCAATCTCACTAAGTAATTTCCTTTTGGATGGATACCTTTAAATAAATAATTACTTATTTTAGCGATACTTTTTATTTATTACCATTTATAGCAATACATAACAATACTATGTTAAATCTGCAATATGTATTAAAAGTGAATTATGTATGCAATATATATGTATTATAATTATTTTTTTAAATATATTATGTTTGTTTGGTAAGAAATTGACACATTGTATTATAAGTGTATTAAAATGTGTGATAAATATATTATCTATCAATAAAACTTGTATTATATATGAATAATAAATTGTTCTTTGTAATATGTATTAAAACTGTATTATAAATGTATTAAAAGTGATCAAGTGAAAAAAAAATGTTATTGCTATAAATGGTAAATATTTTTTTATTATAGTATATTTATGTAAGTTTCAATTTCGCGTAACAAAATTATTTAAAATTCGCGTGTAACGGTAAAGTCATTCTGAAGGTACCTGTTCCTTCCGAAAAGACGTTGTTTTTCCAAAAGACACAACGTTCTGGAAAGACATGTCTGAACAGATGCGTTCACACCATTGTCTGAACAGACGCGTTCCTTGTTGCAATTGGCTATAAATAGAGAGGTTTTTCCCATATTTCAAACACTGAAATTTTTTCTCTCTGCATACATTTTCTTACAAAATCAAAATTGTCAATCGATTGAGTTTTTGTGTGCTCTCGTTGTTGTTCTTGCGTTCGTTGAAATTAGTGAAGTTTGAGGTACCGCTACTTCTCTAATAGTTAATCCGTTTTATCTTGGGAGGAATTAATCTGCAACCTCGGGTACTTGAGGGGATTAAATTTCTTAAGGAAACACAGTGGATTCTGTGAACTCGGATTATTTATTTTATGTCTGTTTTATCTTTTTTCTGTTTCTGTTTTTTCTAACCTTAATATAGGAATAACAAATACTAGTATCATATCCATATCCATTATATTCCATATATATATCCATATCTAAGGGTACATAGCATATTCCATATCTGTTATATTTTGTAAATTATAAATAAGGAAAAAAATATTCGTAACAACCTTATATGGCGCGAATTTAAATATGAAGTGTGATTTAATTTATCGTTAAGAAAGACTTCCCACTGAACATTATGTGACGTGAATACTAATACTTGGAAAACAAAAAAAATGAGACAAACGGACATTGTGATTTGAGAATGTAATAACATCAAAAATATTTAGTATATAAGCAAACATATGTTTATTATATTTTTATCCGCCTCTTATTCAAACCTATCGCGATCAGGCAAAAAAATAATCACCTAGATTTTCGCCTCAAGGTCACAAATTCATCAATCATTTTATCTCTATCTTCCCCGCAAAAAGCTCTCCACGCCTACTCTTAGAAAGAACACTATTTTTCTGCACGATCGTTTTTTTTTTCCGGAGTGAACGATCGAAAAATGCATCTAGAATCATTGAATTTTTCGAGTTTCATTTCTGAACTTGAACTGATAGATGTTTAAGTTTTTTAATCTAAGCTATCAGCTTTTGTTCACTTTTTATATTTCAGATATCATCATTGTTGATACGTTGATTATAATTCAGATTGAAAAATCACACATCTAATGTGTTTTTGACTGTTAACTTTTTTTTTAAAAAAAAAACAGAACAAGATAAATAATTGTGTGGAATGCTAGGTTTATTATGGTGAATACACCTCGTCACCTTACAAGTAATTTGGTGTTATCGTTCATCTTTTTGTTTGTACTAACCTTTAAATTTTTGTTGAATTGATTTAGCTTATACTGTTGGAACAATCTTATGTGTTTTTTCATGGTCTTCTTGCAACCATGTTGTAACAGGAGGTCAAAACTAAATGTGTCTTTCTGTAAATGGATGTTCTGTGATATTTAATGTTAAGATGTTTTTGGAATATAGTTAATTCGCGACCTTTATATTCTAGAGTGACTTCTATGGTGGATAAGATGAGGCTGAGATGGTTTGGACATATGAAGAGGAGGAGCGCAGATGTTCTAGGGAGGAGGGGTGAGAGGTTGGGAAGGGTGAGTTTAAAGAGGGTTAGAGGTAGGTCGAAGAAGTAAATGAAAGAGGTGATTAGACTCTTTAGAGGACATGAAAATTTAAGTGTTGCGTTTGTACCTTAGATGTATCGCATCCATGTTTTGTTGGGTTTTAAAGGTGTTAATAAAGAATGAAGAGTTGTGATTTTTATGAAAAGTTGCGATTTTTATGAAGAGTTGTGAGTTTTCTAAAGAGTTGTGAACTTTTATGAAGAGTTGCGACTTTTCCGTAAGGTTGTGACTTTTGACTTTTCCAGGGCGTTATGACCTTTCCGATAAGGTACCATAAGCATTTGTTATAAATAGAGGGTTTTCTCATATTTTTCAACAACAAACAATAGATTTTTTTAACTTCTTATTCTGCACAAACAAATTCAGTGTACTTTACTATCGTTGAGTGGTTTGTTCACCGTGGTTTAGGTACCAATACACGAATGAGTAAAATCCTGGGAGAGGATATATTCTATTAATCTCGGATACTTGAGGGGAATAATTTCCTAAGTTATCGTTCTAAGTATTTTCGTAATACGGATTAAACAACATGTTTTAGTATGAATCTGCTTCAAATGTTTGAACTTTATTGAGTTGTTTGTTCTTCTGGTGGAATAGAATGGAAGATGTTTCGGCTACTGAGGTAAGGAGTGGCGCCAAAGATATTCAAGGAATACCATAACCAGGGAGGAAGTTAGGCAAAGAAAACTAGGAAACAATCGGAACCGTGGAAGAAATATTCCTCAATCTGGCATTTTTCCCTTTTGTATATCAACAGGAGCACAAAACCATAAAGAAAGATGGTTTATACGATTTCAGATGGTATGCAAGATCCGTTAGACCATCGTTCTCCAACTCCCGGGTAAGTTTCAGATCTTTGTTGTGATTTGTGTGTGGAGGAAACTAGGAGCTTACTTAGAGAATAAGTTGGAACGACATTTTGAATAATTCATCTATTCTTTTTCCAAATTTTGCAACTTTAGCTGAGGAATATGGTCTGGGCAACGTCTAAGCACGATGTGTACCTCATGTCTAATTTTTCTGTCGTGCATTGGTCATCATTGACCTGCACGAAAACAGAGATTCTTGACTTCTCAGGGCATGTAGTACCATTCGAGGTATGTATTTTTGTACATCAAATTCACTTATCGTGTAACTTGGTTAGGACCTCCTTTTCAGTCCTTTCTCTTCTCTATTAGAAACATCCTAAAAGCTTTCCAGAGGGATTTACGGCAACCCTAATAAGCACACTCGCGGTGAAAGATGAGTTGCTTCTTGCCGGTGGATTGCAAGGAGAACTTATAGTCAAGGTTTGTCAATATCCTTACAACTGTTTTTTTTTAAAATACCGTTGGTTTTAGGACTTCCTTTTCGTGTATTCTTGCTTAAATGTTCAAGTGTCCCTGGCCTTATTTATTTTTAAAATTATGTGCAGTACTTGAATAAATCTGGAGTTAGCTTTTGTGCTCGGCCAACATATGATGATGATGATGCCATTACCACTGCTATTGAGATTAAAAACACTGTCAGGTATTGCATCATCTTGCTTATTGCTTGAATCCCTCTCGATCAATAATGGTATACTTTCTTTTCTTAGTGAGGATGAAGGCTAATTAGATATCGATTTCTATGCAGTGGTGCACTTCATTTTTTCGCTTCAAATAATGATTGTGGAGTTAGAGATTTCGATATGGAGACATTCCAACTGTTTAACCATTTATATTTACCCTGGCCAGTGAATGTAAGTCTGTATTCGACTAGTCTATGCATGAACCTGTTTTGTTTATAGTATCTATCCTATCTTAGCTTGATACAAAGATCTTTCAGTGGGATACGTTTCGTTTTGATATTACTAAATCCTTTTCCGCTTTTTCTGCTCTCAGCATACATCACTCAGTCCTGATGGCAGGCTTCTCGTAATAGTTGGTGATGATCCCAAAGGAATGTTGGTCGACTCTAGGAATGGAATGGTATGTTTGGACATCTCAAATGTACTGCACCGCGAATTATTAGTATAATAAGAGGTCGACTAACAAAATCCATTTTTTACAGGCTGTTTCTTCTCTGTCTGGACTTGTGGACTACTCGTATGCATCAGCGTGGCATCCTGATGGCCAAACATTTGCAACTGGGAATGAGGATAACACGTGCAGAATATGGGATATCCGAAACTTGTCCAAGTCAGTCACTGTGTTGCAGGGTACATTTGGACCTATTAGGTCAATTTGCTACGCGTCTGATGGCAGATATATGGCTATGGCAGAGCATGAAGATTTTGTCCACATTTTTTATGTAAAAAGTGGATATGTGGTGGAACAAGAAATTGATTTATTCGGTGAGATATCAGGAGTGTCTTTTAGTCCTGATACAGAGTCCCTTTTCATTGGCGTGAGGAGTTTCGCATTGTATGGCCTCCTTGAGTTTGGACGACGACACAACAATTCATACCTTGATGCAATGATATGAGCACTCTGAAGGCTGCACCAGTAAACATAGTCAGCAGATTATATTTAGGTTCATATTTATTGTATTGTGATCACAGAAGATGTATAGTGATATACAGAGAAAGCTAGACGATTTCCGGTCATTTGAACGATAAATTAAACTGAGTGTGGTCTTATTTAGCATAGGCCAACCAGTGTGACCTTTAACAATTGGTTTGCATTTGTCACAATGGATTTGTGTTATGTCGTTGCATAAAACTTCAAATTCTAAATTCACTTCTGGATGAAACATATGAGATCCCTCCACCTTTATATTTAGAGATTACGGAATTTAAATCTTGGAATTGAAACTTTTTTAATATTGAGTGATTTCTCAATACGCCCTTTGTTTGATTCAATTCTCCACCTTGATTAGCCTTTATGCAAGTAAACTTCATATTCATAATAATAATTGGAGTTTATCCCTTTTTAATTCTGGTCTTCCATGTGTTTTAAATATAACTTTGATTATGTTATTAATTATTGACATAACCGAACTAAAAAACCAAACTGACAAGAGAAAAAACCAAATCAAACCAAATTTATTTTGGTTTGAATTGGATTACACTTTTTCAAAATAAAAAATAAAAAAACCCGAACTAAATCAAACCGAAAAATCGAATGCACACCCTATCTATCTATGATTACAATGCATATTCCATATCCGTTATATTTTGTAAATTGTAAATAAGGAAAAAATATCCTAATAGCTTAATATGGCGCGAATACTAATACTAATACTAAACAATGTAGGAAACCAAGAGCTTTATATGGCGCAAATACTAATACTAAACCATGTAGGAAACCAAAAAAATATAAAAATTCAGACAAACGGACATTGTGATTTATGAATGTAATAACATCAAAAAAAAATTAGTATATAAGCTTACATATGTTTATATTTTTTTCCGCCTCTTCAAACCTATCGTAATCAACAGGCAAAAAACAAGTGCCTTAGATTCTCGACTCAAGGTCAGAAATTTAACAATCCTTTTACCTCTATCTTCTCTGCACAATCGTTTTTTTTCGAGTGAAAGGTTGAAAAACACATCTAAAATAATTGAATTTTTCGAGTTTTATACCTGAACTAATAGATATCAGTTTTGTTCACTTTTTATATCTCAGATATCATCATTGTTGATAAGTTGATTATAATTTAGTTAGAAAATTCGTACACTAGAAGACTTTATGTGTGTTTTTGACTGTTAACTTTTTATTTATAGAGAAAAAGATTAATAATTGTGTGTATCACCTATGTATACAAGTAATTTGGTGTTATCATTCATCTGGTTGTTTATACGAACCGTTGAATTGATTTAGCTTTATACTGTTGGATCGCTCTCGTGCGGGGTAGGCTTGGCGGATAGATAGTATTAGCATTATTATCGTAGTTTTTTGCGCTTTGTTTATCACATTATTATGGTATGTTACACTTTCTTTATTATTTGTTATGCCTTGTTTTACTTCTAGCTCTACGAGGTAGGGGTAAGGTCGGCATATACTCTACCCTCACCTGACCCCACATGTGGGAATACATTGGGTATATTATTGTTGTTGTTAAAAGTTAACTTTCATGATTTTGTGTTCTAGATCATTTAGTTGGAGTGTAACATGTCCCATCAACAAGGAGATGATGTTGATTACGTAGCAGATGAACATGAAATGGAAGAACTAGATGTTTTTATTGATGAGTTCCAAGACGTAGACTTTGATTCGGATGTAAATGAAAGGCGAGGCATAGACTTGGATGGCTTTGGTTCGGATGTAGATGAGTTCCTAGACGTAGAATTGAGTGACGTTGAATCGTATGTAGATGAGTTGCAAGAAACAGACATGGTTTGTTAATTCATTATGAAAATTTAATTGTTCCATTTGTACACGCCTTAGATGTATCGTATCCATGTTTTAGTACGAATCTGCTTCAAATGTTTGAACTTTATTGAGTTGTTTCTTATTCTGCTGGAATAGAATTATAGAATGGAAGATATTTCGGCTGCTGACGTGAGGAATGGCAGAGATATTCAAGGGATTCCCTGGGAAAGGGCTACCGTAACCAGGGAGACACGTAGGCAAAGAAGGCTACAAGAATATCAGAACTACGGAAATATTTCTCTATCTGATGAGACATCAGAAAAGGTAATATAAGCCTGTATTTTAATTACTTTCGTTTGGATGAAAAATGTTGTGTTCAATGTTGATCTGGTGTCAATTTTTCCCTTTTGTTTGTCAACAGGAGTGCAAAACCACAAAGAAAGACGGTTTATACTATGATTTCACATATAATGCAAGTTCCGTTATACCAACGTTCTCTCACACTCAGGTAAATTCAGAGCTTTTGTCAGATCTTCTATTTCTTATTGTGTGTGTAAGATTACTTAGAGAATAAGTTGAACGACATTTTGAATAATCTGTATATTCCTTTTTCAAATTTTGCGACATAGCTGAGGAATATGATCTCGGCAACTTCTAAGCATGATGTGTACCTGCTGTCACATTTTTCTCTCATGCATTGGTCATCATTGACCTGCGTGAAAACTGAAATTCTCGATTTATCAGGGCATGTAGCGCCATGTGAGGTATGTATTTTTGTACATCAAATTCACTTAATGTATTTGTAGTCTTAACTTGATCATATCAGGACCTCCTTTTCACTCCTTTCTTTTTCTCTTCTCTATTAGAAACATCCTGAAAGCCATTCAGAGGGATTTACACACACTGAAGTAAGCACTCTCGCTGTGAAAGATAAGTTGCTTGTTGCTGGTGGATTACAAGGAGAACTTATCGTCAAGGTTTGTCATGAATGTTCTTAGAACTGTCCACCCTCGTTTACATGTTTAGCTTTTGCCGTCAAATATGCTAAACATGAAAAGGCTTATGTATTTTTAAAATTATGTGCAGTATTTAGATAAGCCTGGAGTTTGCTTTTGTTCTCAACCAACGTATGATGATGATGCCATTACCACTGCTATTGAGATTAAAAACACTGTCAGGTATTGCATCATCTTGCTTATTGCTTGAATCCCTCTCGATCAATAATGGTATACTTTCTTTTCTTAGTGAGGATGAAGGCTAATTAGATATCGATTTCTATGCAGTGGTGCACTTCATTTTTTCGCTTCAAATAATGATTGTGGAGTTAGAGATTTCGATATGGAGACATTCCAACTGTTTAACCATTTATATTTACCCTGGCCAGTGAATGTAAGTCTGTATTCGACTGGTCTATGCTTAAACCTGTTTCATTTATAGTATCTTTTTTACGCGATCTTTCAGAGGTATACATTTCGTTTTGATATTACTAAATCCTTTTCCCCTTTTAATGGTCACAGCATACATCAGTCAGCCCTGATGGTAGGCTTCTCATAATAGTTGGGGATGATCCCGAAGGAATGTTGGTTGACTCCAGGAATGGAATGGTATGTTTGCACATCTCAAACGTACTGCACCGCGAATTATGAGTATAATAAGAGGTCAATGGGTGGTCCACTAACAAAATTCATTTTTTTACAGGCTCTTTCTCCTTTGCCCGGACATGTGGACTACTCATTTGCATCAGCGTGGCATCCTGATGGCCAAACTTTTGCAACTGGGAACCAGGATAAAACGTGCAGAATATGGGATTGTCGTAACTTGTCCAAGTCAGTCACTGCTTTGAAGGGCAACCTTGGAGCTATTCGTTCAATCAGCTACACGTCTGATGGCAGATTTATGGCTATGGCAGAGTCTGCAGATTTTGTCCATGTTTTTGATGTTAAAAGTGGATATGAGGTGGAGCAAGAAATTGATCTCTTCGGTGAGATATCAGGAGTGTCTTTTAGTCCAGATACAGAGTCCCTTTTCATTGGCTTGAGGAATCGCACATTTGGTAGCCTCTTTGAGTTTGGACGACGACACAACTATTCATACCATGATGCAATGATATGAGCACTCTGAAGGTAGAAGTGGATTATATTTAGGTTCATATTTGTTGTATTGTTGTGCTATTTATATGTCCCATAAGAAATTGTGTACACCGAAGATGTAGAGTGTAGTGATATACAGAAAGCTAGACGATCTTCGGTCATTTGAACGATAAAACTAAGTTTTTTTTTTTCTTTAGCATAGGCCAACCACCGTAACTTTCCATGTTGGTTGGTGGCCTATTTTGCATAGACATAAAATTTGTGTTACCACCCTTTAGAAGGACCTGTGAAATTGATGTCAATTGTTGTGTGTCTATCTTCTTTTATGATGTGTTGTATGGATTTTTAGAGCTGTAGAAGTTGGTGTTTCTTATTTGCACAGTCTGTTCTTGCATAATTACATGACTATTCTAACGTCAGTTGGTATCAAGATAAAGTATTACTTCTATAAGCAGGGGCGTTCATCCCACTTCAGTTAGTTTGTGTGTTAAATTCATTAGATTTTGAACATTCTTAGTAAAAATCTTGGCTCAGCCACGGCCTATAAGACTTGTGGTGAACGTGGATTGACCATCCAATGTGGTACTCCTTCGGTCTCAACTTTATGTGACCTTTTTTTTTTTTCGATGTGAAAAGTAATGACATATTCTTAGTAATTATTTTATTTTATTTTATAGGCATATAAATATGTATAACTAATTTCAGACTACAAGTTTTAAAAATCTTTTTATTATTTCTAACTCATTGAATAGTTAAGTACTCTCACATAAATTAAAGAAATCTACTATACATATCTATAAATATTTGACTGTAAATTCAATTACTTTTATATCAACTTAAGGTCAGACTCAAAGAGTTGTATAAACTTTAATTTCTGAATTTGCTTTTGAATGAAACATCTGAAATCCTTCATCCTTAACTAGATGTCATGAATTAAAAATAAATAAATAATTTTTTTTTTAACTTAAACTCATTTGGAAATATATATTTTTGCTAGTATAAAATAAAAAAAAAAGCTGGGTTACAACTTTCAAAGATCTCTAATCCACAAAGAACCAATAAATCATAGCCAACTCAACTCAAAAAATCTACTTCCCCTCATTTCCTCTTCACTCATTTCCAAATCAAATCCTACTTCATCTTTTTAGATATATTCCAATCCCAAATCCACAAATAACCACATAACACACCCAATTTGCATTGCATCAACAACAATTTCCAAATCCCCAACCTCCACACAACTCAAAAATGGCATCAGCTCTGTTTTCTGCACCAACTTTCCAAGGTCTCAGACCTCTCAACAAACCCACTGACTCTTCCCTCTTCCTCAACAAACCCATCGCCTTCAAACCTATCACCAAAAAAACCCGAAATCTCGCTGTGAAAGCTGAGCTCAACCCATCAATCGTCATCAGTTTGAGCACAGGGCTTTCACTTTTCCTTGGAAGGTTCGTTTTCTTCAATTTCCAGAGAGAAAATATGGCGAAACAAGTGCCGTCTCAGAATGGAATTTCTCACTTTGAAGCTGGAGATGTTAGGGCTAAGGAATATATAAGTTTGCTAAAATCTAATGACCCAGTTGGCTTCAATATTGTTGATGTGCTTGCTTGGGGATCTATTGGACATATTGTTGCTTATTATATCCTTGCTACTTCCAGCAATGGATATGATCCCAGTTTCTTTGGCTGAACCAAAAAAAAAAAAGTATGATGTGTTTTTTTTAACTGATTTATGTGAAATTGATGTGGTTTTGTTTGTAATGCAGTAGCTTTTATTTGTATAGCGCCAAAGAATTACTAGTACTATCTCTGTTTTCCTTTGCTTTGATCGTTTTATTCTGGGTTTGATATTCGTATTGGGTCCGATGAAATTCATACCTACGTTGAAAAATCACACATTAGATTAAGCGCTGTGCTAAGAAAGATGGTTTTGCATACCATTTCGTGATATAACTATGTGATTGAGCTAGAATTTTTATAAAGGGATTTCAAAATATGAAAAATTTAGAGGACATGTAAAAAAAAATGATAATAGATTTCGTTGTTATAATTAATGGAATAAATTTCGATGCTTATGATTTAGTAGGAGACGAATCATATACTAAAGAAGAAAAAAAAGGAAGTATAAGCTTTTGATGAACATATATTTATGTTTGCTGATAAAACACAAGGAGTAATTGATCAAATTTGCGGATATTCTCATGAGGAAACACTTGTGATCCTATAAGTCCTGCGCTAGACATAAAACGCAGAGAAATACATATGTCTACGGTGTAATTTTGTATCGAAGGAAGTTTGGATGAACAGTTTTTGCTCCACTTTGGAATACCAACATTTACAACTCCTTTCTTTTCTTGGATGTGTTAGATAGGATGGAAATTGTTTTTGAAGAAAATGTTATCAAAACCTCTCGATCATAAGATATAATGAGAGATATAAGGTTGTGATTCTGTCGCAAGGACAAATTCAAAATTTTAAGAAGATGAATGATGCACTAATATGAATAAGTAAATTCAAAATTAAATTAAAACTCTTTCTTTGATACGTTAGGCATGAAGTATATATTCATCTTTTACTAAAATATTTTTAAGAAATTAAAACTCTTTCTTTTCTCATGCCAAAAGAAATAGTTTGAATCTCCCAAAAAAAAAATTACAGTAGTATTTTTTATACACCATATCAAACGACTAGAATCTATAAAGTCGGAAATTGGGATGATGCTTTCATATACTATGGTCACGAGAATGTGGGCAGGAAGCAGTTGGGACTTAATACTTATTTCTTGCCTTACCATATACTTCCTCCGTTTCAAAAAGAATGTCTTAGTTTGACTTGAAACGGAGTTGAAGAAAAGAAAGAAGACTTTTAAATCTTGTGGTTCTAAATTAAAATTATGTCAAATATACCAAAATGTCTTTTAATCTTATGGCTTTAAACATATCATGTGGAAAGTTAAAGTTAAAGTGTTGCCAAAAAAAAGAAAGGGATCATTCTTTTTTAAACAGACTAAAAAGGAAATGAGACCATTCTTTTTTAAACGGATGGAGTCATTCCCTCCTAAATGTTTCAGAATTATACTCTTTCAAAAAGGAAAATTAGTCACAATTAGTGGTGGCAAATGGGCGGGTTGGGTAAAATTTGGGCGGGTTGAAAATGGATCAACATAAAATGGGTAATAATTCAACCCGCCCATATTTGATATGGGTAAAAATGGATTGGGTAAAATACTAGTTTACCCATATTTTCATGAGTAAATAGTACTCTACCTAAGAATTCAACATGGAGAAAATATTTTAGTCTTTTTTTAGATGAAAAATGTTGAAAATGCTTCATTTAGTTTTATTGTATCATAAAAGTCAAAAAAAAATCCTATAACTTTTCAATATAAAATAAAATTATGTAATAACAAGGGGAAACTATTTTTAATTTCAAAGTAAAGGAATATTTGCATTTTAGGACTAGATCATGCTTAATGCACTTTAAGCAATCTCAATACTGATACATGATTTGCTTATTTTACACTATGTATTTATTATTCAATATAAAATTAAACAAATAAAAATATATAATTATAAGTAACAAAAGAAATGTACATTTAAAATATATATTTTTGGAAGGCCAAAGACTTCACCTTTTCAATTATAGTGAAAAATAATTAGTTCTATAGAAGAACATAAAAAGCAAGAGAAATTACAATTTTTTTAGTGATATCATGAATTTATAGTGAATAAAAGTTAAAAGCTTAACCCATTTGACTACTCCATACTTTACCCATATTTTACCCATACTTTACCCATATTTTACCCATAGTTTACCCATATTTTTATGCATTGAATATGGATATCAACCCATAATTTACTCATGTAAAAAATCACTCACCCAACCCATTAAAATATGAACGGGTTGGACGGATTACCAAAATATGGGCTCATTTTATTGGCACTAATCACAATCTTCATTTTCTCAACAGCTGCCGAACTTTTTTTTTCCTCTTAAATCTTTTGTAATTTGTTTGTGTTTGACTAATTAATATAAAAAAATTATTTAGTCAAGGCTTCAAAAAAAAAAAAAAAATTGGAGAAGCTACTTTTTAGGACTTCTAAAAATGCAGTTTCTTCTATTACTCAAAAAAAAAAAAATCCTCCTAAAGTTTTGATCAAACACCTCAATTATTTGAAAGAAGTTTTTTTTATCAAAAATAATTAAAAATACTTTTAATCTTTAAAAGTTTGGTCAAACAAACTATCAACATTTACACTAAATTAAAGTATATAAATGCATCCAGATATTTCTATAAACTAGCTAGTTATGATAAATCGATATATATAGTTTATTCGTGTAAATTTTCATCTATTTTCTTCAACCCTCTCCTTATTATTGGACAAAATTAATTAAAGTTTGAATTTGGTCACGCAAATAGGTAAATAAATCAATGAAAAATGATTTTGGCATTGATAACAATATGTAGTATGGTCTAGGTAAATACTTGTATTGGATAGTTACGTTAAACTCTATTTTAATGAGATGAGAAACTAAAAATATATATTAATTAATTATGTTTAAATGCTAGAAGTTTATATACAAATACATATTATACATCTACTAGCTTAATACTATATTGATCAAAAAGGATTTAACTAAGAACAAAATACTGATTGTTGTGTTTTTTTTGTTTTTCTCTCTGAGTAGTAAGAACATGCTAATATTCGTGATTGTGTTTAGGGTTGTGTGTTTAGTTTTTCTCCCTAAGTAGTCATAGTGTGTTTTTGTTCTTTCTCCTTAAATGAGCTCTAATAAAATATACTCTTATTTTCTCATGTCGTGACTGATTGTGTCATTTCTATTCTGTTTCATTTTCTCTTAATTTGAACACTTTTGAGTTGATCTATTTATTAATTCAATGATCATAATATTAAGCAAAGTTTCGAGTTCTAGTTTTTGAGGAAGATTTCTTTGATCTCTAATATGCTTTAACTTTTCTTTTTTCCATCAGGCTAAATGGCAAAAATTGACTTCAAATCTATCAACACATTAACTAAATTATAATTTGATAATTAAGTTTTTTTCAGTTGACATTATCACTTTTTTTTTGTAATATTTTGTAAGACACGAATAGACATATATAAATTATTATATGTTATATAATATCACAAATGTTTATATGTACTTCTTATTGATTAGAGTTTTGAGAACTTTTTCAATTGAATTAATTGTTACACAAACTATCAAAATTATCCTAGAAATAGTAGAAATATCAATTAGATATCATTTTTACTTGTACAATATTTCGTATTATTACGCTTTAGAAGATATTTAATTCTTTTTAAATTTAATTATTTGATAATCTAATTAATTAGTTTGAGCTTGAAATATATGAGAAGATGCCTCAAAAAATTAAATAGAGTCTTACAAAATCTACCTCAATTGTATTTTTAAGAAAATAATAAATCAATACTAAAATTAAAAACATAACTATTTATCTCTCTATATATATATATATGTGTGTAACATTGGATAATTTTGAGGCCTTTATCTTTTGAGAACTAAACGCATTGTTTCCGTGGTTTTAGGGTTGAGGTGTCCCGTACCAAACAATTATTTCCCTAGTCTCACTCAATCAAATACTATTATTATAGCAATAATAATATACTCATGAATATAATTTCAGAAGTAAAATCTATAAAAGAAGAACTTTAACTAGCATATTATGAATTTAAGGCGGTATTAATTAATTTACATGGACAAAAAGATATTTTTAACCATGTGTAGGAAAAAGAAAAGAAATGAAGCATACACAGAGAATCACAACCATCTACTCCGATCCTTTCACCCAAATTATTGGTGGCTTTTCACTTATCAAGATTCAAACTTTCAAACTTCGTGAATTTTGACCAAAACTTTGAAATGCAACTTATAATATTTATCACTCAAAAATTAGTTGAATTGACTCTAGGCAAACGGAGAGAGTAGACCATAAAACACAATGAATTCAACCTAAATATATGTAGTGTAGAAATTAGAAGTCATCACAATAAGCAAGAATACTATTTTGACAGAAAAACATCATTTACGGGGATTCCAATCGAGATGAACTAAGGAAATTTTAATTACCTCTGTACATATATTTATATACATTTGATGTTTTCCAGTAGGCTTGTTTGGACAATCGTGCTTCCCATCAAGATAATAACAACCAAAGTCCAACATCAAAACACCACATTAAGGATGTTAAACAAGGAAAAAAAAGATAACAAGTAACCAAGATGGTTAATTAATTACTAAGCTGCAATGATTAAAAACCAATGGTTCCTAACCAGCTAAAATTAAAACTAATATGTTGTTAATAGCAGTCTGATGTTGCAGAAAGCATCTCGTATTCACACAGGATCAGAGAAAGGCACACGAAAAACATATATAAATATATCAACAAATGACAATATGTAGTATGGTCTAGATAAATATTTATCTGCATTGGGTAATTCCGTTAAACTATGTGGATTTACTATAGTAGAGTGATTTGACAAATATGTTAATTAACTTTGTTTAAATGCTAAAATTCTACTTATAAATACTATTAGCTTGATATCGAGTGCTGCATCAAAAAAAAAAAGTTGAGAACAAAGTCCTGATGTGTTTTTGGTTTTTCTCCTTTAAGTAGTTTCTTATAGGACCTTCTCTTCCCCTTCCTAAGCCGTGACTTACGGTTCACTTTCAAATTAACCTATTTATTATCAATGATCATAATTTCCCTATGTCTCGAAATATCTATTATATTTCACGACCGTAAGTCGCGGACCTTATATTTTCAATAAATTTTCCGCTCAAGAAAATTGATTCTTTAAATATTAATAGGGTGAAAAATACATCTTAAAACATTGAAAATGCAATAAGTTATTTGAGACGGAAGAAGTAATTTCTCAAGGCTTTCCACTTTCTTTTTTAAGTTATATACTTGCCAGCAAAGTTTAGATCGAGTCATAGTCTTTGAAGAATTCCTTTGGTCTTCTATGTCCTTGAACTTCTCTTTTTTCTCATGATAAATGACAAAATTTGTTCGTAGAGAATAGTATACCTCATAGAGATAGAGAGATTGTTTTTGAAAAAAAAAATGTTTCTCATAGAAATAGAAAAGTTGTTTTTTGAAAAAGAAAAGAAGCATACAGAAAGAGAATCACAACCATCTACCTCCCCTCCGACCCGAATTATATATGGCTTTTCATTTACCAAGATTCAAAGTATCAAACTACGTGAATTTTGACCAAAATTTTAAATAAATTTTTTTTATCATAATTTTTTTTGGAACCCCAGGATAACCCACAACCGCTACAACCTCTGCCCTTTTGGGTGAGCACTTTGTGCGCATTGGGTAAACCCTTCACTGTGTAATAGCCTGCAAACCACACAGGGAATATAAACCGCACTAGGCAAGCCCTATGCGACATGCACGCCTCAGAAGGCATTGAAGGAGGATCGATCCCGGGTCATCCGTGTGGATAACCACCATCCAAACCAACTAAAGGACATTTTTTTCTTTATCATATTAAAATGCAACTTATAGTAGTAATTTTCATTCAAAATTAATTGAATTGACTATGGAAAAAGTAAAAAGGCCAGCAAATGGAGTTAGTAGCCCTCAAACACAAACCTAAATTTATGTCGCGGGGAAATCAACAATAACAATAACATACCCAATATAGCGAAGTTGTAACAGACCTTACCCTACCTTAGAGGTAGGAAAGTTGTTTTAGATAGATCCTCCGATCAGAAGCTAAGCTGGAGAGAAATCAGAACTAAATTAAACCAAGAGATCCTGTGCATATTTATATACATTAGGTGTTTTCCAGCAGGCTTGTTTAGACAATCATGCTTCCCAACAAACAAACACCACAGATGTTAAACAAGGAAAAAAAGATAAAAAGTAAAAGAAAGATACAAGCTAAGTAACCAAGATGATTAATTACTAAGGATTTTTTGCAATGATTAGAAATTTAAATATAGACTAATACTAATGTACTATCGATGATAAGAGTCGATTGATTCGACAGCTCGAACTTCTAGACTTATAAATAGTTAAATAGGAAAAAACGAAAAGTAGTCAGGATTACCAGCAAGTTCATCCTCGTGATCAGAGGGCAATTCATTGAGATCAAAATCCAGAATTCTTCCTCCGGTTGTTGTATGGCTGAATTCACGGGGCGAATTCAATTGACTTGATAATTTGCTATCAGCCAACAACTTTGAGGTACTAGCAGCTGCTTCTTCACTTGTTGCAGCTACATTAGTAACATCAGAGTTTTGAATTACGATTCTGAACTTTTTGTGGCTTGATTTATGCCCACCAAGTGCTTGATGAGTTGCGAAGCTCTTTCCGCAAGTGTTACACTTGTACTTTTCAGGCGTTGCTACCGTAGCTGAAGCTGGACTAGCAGGATCTTGTACAGAATTCAGATGCCTCAACTTCTTCTTCTTATTATTATTATTATCTATAATCTCCAATTCAGAAACAAATTCCTCATTTTCAGCTTTGGAAGTAAGAGAATTACTGTTCGTTTTCTCCAATTCTTCCGGAGTATCATGTCCAGTAACACCAGAATCGATTGAATCTCCGTTGGCGAGCAGCATAAGATGATGAACAGCATCCTGCAATTGTTCATCTTCTTCTTCTTCTTCAGCATTGGGCTTTCGCCCTCGCTTAGCTGTAACTGACCATCCAGGTACAGTAGTAGCAGCCGCTTTTTTTATATGGATCTCATCGCTAGATTTCAAATGAGGAGGAAGAATTCCTCTCCATGCCCGTTCAGGATGACACCTCATATGCCCAAACAACGATTTCATCGACCGAAAATTCTTACCACAGACTGGACAAGTTGGTACCAAGCAATTTTCTACATCCACTTCTTCTCGTGGTTTCGATTTTTCCTTTTTGGAAGACTGAACGTGAATTCTCATGTGACCTCCTAATGCTTTACCAGAACCAAATCCTTTCTTACACACATGACAAATCCTCCTCTTATTATCTTTTGGAATAATCTCATCTTCATCCCAATCTCCAAATTCCATAACATCATCTTTCTGATCTCCTAACACCTCCTTCTCCGAGATCTTCAGATTTATCCCTAACGTCCCCATGCCAACTTGATAATCAACCATATTTACTGAACTAAATAGAACAACCAAACAGACAAATTTATTGACTATAAAAAATTATGTTAGCTACGAGAGCTGAGAAGGAGGTAACTTAGCTGAAAAGCAAAGTCATGGCGACAAAAAAATGGAAAAAATTCATGAGCTCCAAGACGAAAAGATAACTAATATGAGAAAATGAGAAGAAGAAGAAGAAGAAGGGATTAGGAAGAGTCATTCTAAAACTGCTAATGTGTGGAAAATTGACTGTCACGTTCTCAACTGAGGCATTGACTGTGGCGTGGCGTGGGTAGGAAAAACAGATAATGTGTAATCACCTTTTTTTTTCTTTTTTTTTAAAGGTAATTATTATACTTTTAAATTTAGATTATCATTCCGTCATTTAATTATTCATGTATATATATTATGTTAAACTTGAGTCAAGGGATCTACCGATAAAACATGAATAAGGTTTGCATATACAATTACTCTTACACATTTTACTTGTGATATTATATTGAATATATTGTTATTATTTTTAGCATAAGATACTTTTAGAAGAAGTCCAAATGTAACTCATTTAATTAGTAAAGTGATTAAAAAGCACATATTTTAATTAATTAAAAGATTAAACATGTTGAGTATTCCTCATTTATTGGAAGTGGAAAAAAGAGATACTATAATCTTGTTATTTAATATTTTCTAATTTATGTAAATTATTATTGATGATTCGTTTTGTAGGATATGTTTAGAAGGTAAATCTTTTAAGATTTTGACTACCAATCAAACCAAAAGAAAAGAGTATCCTAATCAAATGAAAACTCTTGTGAATTCAAATAATTTTGAACTTTCAAAGTGATAATTATCTTCATAGATATTCTCCCATTCATTTTACTAAAATCTCTGCCCAATTAAATGTAGATTTTTGTCAAAGAGTATGAAAGTTACCACCAAAACTCTTTGCAAAAGTTTTTTTCTTTTTTTTTTTACCGTGTGCATTTAATTTCTTACTTTGAATATGGAAAATAGTCATTTATTACCTTAATTAAGTAGTCATTTACTAGTTATGTATTTCTTTCACTCGTAGTATTTTATCCGATCATATTCATGCCTTATTCACACCGCCCAAATCCACATATATTAATGCTATATTTCCATCCGTCCCTAAATCTTATCGAAAATTAATCTTTGAAACTAAATTGAATTAGATTAATACAAACTTTTAAAATTAAAATTTTAGATATTCAAAAGATTATATGAAAAGTAACTATAAATTGCAATGTTTCTTATATCAATATGGTAAAAGAATATTCATGTAGTTTAACAATTAAAAAGTAAAAAAGTGACAAGAGAACAACCTTTTGTAATTTTCATCACAAATCTTCTCAACGACTTTTATTTCGTGATTTGAACTTGTAAAATTAAGGATAGAAATAAACTTTGAATCTCAAAATCTGACAACGAAATGTCAATTTAGAAAGAAAAAAAATGTGTTATTAGTATAACAACGTTTTAAATGGAGCGACATGATCAATGATGAAGACTTGTTTGGGACCGAATCATTAGGTATTCTATGGAGTAAGGAGTACCATATTTATCTAATTTCTTTAGAGCTTGTTTAGTTGGAAAACAAGTTATCTCATCTTTAATATAGGATAAAAATAACACTACAATTTCAGAATAACTTATCCCGCAATTTTATCACAATCAAGCATAGAATAAACTCACCCCTAAAATTAATTAGGGTTTATCCGTCATACCAAACGAACCCTTAAGGTATAAAGTATATTTGATTGGCTATATAGTCCAGTCAAATAACATAGTTGGAAATAATATGTGGTGGTACACCAAGTATTACAGAGGAAAAGTTACTATGATTAGATAGCAAAAACAAACATTGTATTTATGGGTTCACATGTCAGTGGCCAGATTTTACTCTCCCATTAAAGTAAATAAAAAATACCCCACGTAATTCCTTAGAAGGAAAATAATACATAACTGATCAACTACCAGTAATTTACTATCTACTTTAATATTTCAATATTTTTCATACTAAAGACTAGCAATCTTATAAAAGGGCCATGGATAACAGACATGGTTAGGGCCTAGAATGATGGCACAGCCTTTAAGGCTGTTGTAAAGGGCCAGATACCCAATCTCGGGATCACCATTTAAGTCATACATGCACAAGTTTATCCACTTCGAAACAACTCAAGACATGTGGTATTTGATGTTTCGTATGGCTGAAGTTCAGGCTTGCTTTTCTACATGAGCTTCAACCATGTGGTTGAATGTTTTATGTAAATGCCATTTTTGCTTCAACTTCAAACAGAAATGTCTTAAAGTCATATGGATTTTCGTAACTCCAATAATCCAATTAGACCATTACATAGTTCATCAAAAACAAACAGAAATGTCTAAAGTCGTATTGATATGAGACCAGGTTAAAGAACTTCAAAGTGCTCAACCCTTTTACAGAAGCAAAATTATCTCAACTAATGAACGAACGGATCATCTTCTATGATTACCCTTGAATATAAACTCGACAAAATGAGAAGTAGGTATTTCAGCTATCTATAGACATCTAAAACAAACTAATCTAACTTTCAACATTGAAGGATGACTATGTTGATAATAGGGAGAGAAAAAAAAGAGAAAGAAAGAAACTTCTCTAACATTAGGTGGGTACAAGTTCAGCATGATCAGGAGATATCTGCATCAGAAACATTCCAACGACAACGGCCAACAACACCAACTGTATGAAAAAACACGAACTGTACTTACAGACATTCTTCTGTAGCTTTAGCTTTTCAGCAGTGCTTGCTAAATTTTCACAGTAACTTTCCAACTTCTTGGTTTGTGTCTTGAGCACTACAGCCTTTGCTTCGGCATCTCCTAGCACGTGCACCATCTGTGCTTGTTCTGAAGCTAATGTCTTCTGTTCTTCCAAGAGGGTAAGTTGATCCACTGCTGCACTTCTCAACTTTTGGGCTGTTGTTGATAATGCCAAATACTGAACTTCAGCTTCAATTTTCTGTCTGAAGAGACCCTCGAACTCACTTTCAATAATCTCTTCTTCACTCTTTGAGCTACTACCTAAAATGGCTTCAAGTTCAGTAATTCTTGCTTCCTTGGATATAACCAGGTCAGCTGCCTTCTGAACCTTGTTTTGCAACAGTAATATATTCTGCTTTAGGCTACACGACTCCAAGGAGTTAAGAGAATGTTGAGCACCATCTCTGTTCTTTGACAGCACGGATGTCCTTGGTCTAGGGAAATCTGAGTCATCTGAAGTGAAATTTGAAGGTATACCAACATCCTCAAGCGAATGACCAAAGGTAGTATCTTTCCCGATTTCTTTGAATTTCTGAATTTCTGTGTAGAAAGCACATCAATAAAATTAGTCCCAATTGCACGGATAATAAGAAATTCAACTAGTTTTAAGAATATTTAATGGTTTATCTGATTAAAGTAAGAAGAAAGACAAGGAAAGCTCAAGGAATATGGCTTGTGAACAACCAAAAATCAATGGATATACTTATTCAGTAAACAGATCAGTAAAAGTTCTTTAAGCATAGTACAAACATACGACATAGTAAAGCTCATCCAAAAACAAGAACGTTCATAGAAACGGAACTGGTCAACTACTTCAAATGATATAATATGTACTTTCCTTGTAATGTGCTTCTGACGTCAAACAGAACCAACACCGATAACCAACTATCCTTATATGACAATGATAGGGATTACTAAACTGGGAGTGCAAGCACCTTAACTTAACCATCTAATGCTTCAAAAGCAAGAAACAAAGTTTTATTTTGACCAAGACACTCAACCTCACATAAAATGACTTTTGCTTCTCTGTAATTTGTTCTATCTACAGCCTTGTGGGACGGGAGACGTTTGGATGGGGTGGGAGCAGGCTGAAATCCCAAAGAAGCCTCTAAAAAATAGTTCGAGGCACACAAGGCGCCAACCCTGGGAGCTAAAAGCCTATCCATCTTAACAGTATCTTGTTCGCAGAGAGGGCCTCTTTTGCAGAGAAATGGTTAGGCCTTTCACACCCATGTGTCCCAAATGTGATGACGATGGCTCTCTTACCTATGAGGCTAACTTACTACACTGGCAGGTCAGCTCTGAATAACAAATTCAGCAATAAGCTTAATTCTTCCATAACAAAAGGAGGTGGGATTGATATCCTAATTTTATTTTCTCACAGTCAGAAATTAAATTCTTCAAATTACAATCTCTAACACCCCAAGAACATCCTATAGCAGGTATAACAGATTTTAATGAAAGGTCTGGATGCAGATAAAAGAAAGTTAAGTGCACTTGTGTGAACGGTGAGTCAGAGAAGGAAGTGGTATCAAGTCAAGACAGACACAGAAAGATAATAAGCTTATGTAGACTGTTTCCAATTAACATGAGATCGAACTTTAATGGTTTGCTAGACATGATTTAAGTTGAAAGTGGCCTCTGTATTTGTAAATACATTCTCAACAAAATCTGCTATTGCTAACAGAAATATATAAAACATCAACACCTTCACAGTATAACCCAAGTTATTATACCAACAAAAATTTAAAGAAACAGTAATTGTAAAATACATGACATTAGGCACATCAAAGCTGCTTTTAGAAAAGAAAAGAACAACATGGTCTGAGATGCGCACACATTACAGCATGATAACCAAATATAAACGATTAAATACCTCCTTGAAGAGGGGAAAGCATAGCCCATCTCCAAATGATTCTTTAGGGATATGTACATTATAAGGATTATGAATGCTACCTCCTAAAAAAAGATTCACTGACTAATAAACTTGATGTTATTGTTCCTAGATGATGCTAGCATATATTTCTTGAGTGACGCCCAAATAGGAAGTGTCTAACATAAGTACCATCCTCTAAGCATATTGATCCAACTAGAAAGACACCACCTAGTGCAACATAGAGAATATGCAAGAACAAATTTATGAGGCAAATCATGATATACATTGATATTATCATTTAAGCAGAAGTAAATTTGAAATGTTCAACAAGAACTAAGGATGTACCACTAGCAAGAGCTTCTTGAGCAGCCTGGAAGTTGAAGATAGATTCCGTTAGAGGATCGTGATCAGTGGATGAACCGTGATTCTCACTCTTCTCTTCATTAACTTCCCACAGAGATTCAGCAGCTAGATCTTCTTGTGACACATTTTCAGACTCCCTATCATTCCCTCTCTCGAGACCAGCCCGAAGTTCCTCACCAATTGGTCTTTCTCTGTCCTGAGCTTCATCACTGGATTCTCCATCATAGATCATTGACCTTTCACCTTTTGTACCATTACTTGTAGCAAAGTCACCCTGCATAAAGAGAAAATTAGAGCTTCGCGAGTCAGATTCCATGCTGGAATGAGAGTTTTCCTTCTCGATTTTGACCCTTTCTCCTCTAGGCTTTTTACTAGTTTCAGCCCAACCTTTTCCCTGATGTGGTTTCTGAGCTGATGTGCTCAAGCTCTTCCCACTCAAACTCCTCAACCAATGTTTGTCAGATGGATAACCAAGGAGCACAAGTGCTTCATACCTTGCCTTTGGAGCACTAGCTGCAGTAGAAGACCTACTACTCCGATCCTCGCTGTTCTCTGATTCCGATACAGCATTGAAAATCGGCCCCATAGCCAAACCAGAGTCACCTATTACACCAAATCCATCACCCAGAACTCCTGGATTCATGAATACTGCATTCGTAGATGAAACAGATCCATCACTTTTTTGGATCCTTCCCGCAGAAAAACTTCCAGGTTTTTCCGCATTAGCAACCTCACTCGCCAAACCCCGTTTCAACAGCTTACCACTGTTTACACTACTATCCCCATCCTGGCGCTGCGCATCCCGCTTCATCCTTTTCCATTTCTTCAACCCAAACCCCTTAGTTGTTGGAGAGGATTTCACCAGGGGAGTTGAATAATCCTCAACCTCTTTAATTTCAATTCCCTTGCCTTTTACATCATCCAAATTATTATTACTACTATTATCCCCAGGAGGACTAGACCCATTACTACTTTCTACCTTGCTTTGATTACCATTTTCAAATCTTGGCGGTGTGATCATTTCTTCATTATCCTGGACCGATTTACTAGCTGAATTTTGTTCTTCCAAGTCCATAACTAGAGACAAATATATATATATATATTAAATTAAACCTTTTTTACGAACCCAGATCAAGATCGAGAACAACCAACCATCATTCCAGCTGACGAAGAACAATTCAAACAAAATTTCTCGACAAAATCAATTATGATTACTTCGACAATTTGCAGCTTGAAAAATCATCATATGGAACAAAATTGAATTCGTTCATTGTAAAAACTTGTACTGCAGATGCGAAAAATTAGGAAATGGAGAAGCAATTAAGTAACTGGGCGTACCTTTTCATTCATTATTGTGCTGGATTTCCAAGAGATATTGATGAATTCGAAGAGAATTGGGATTATGGAAACCCTAGAATTCCGAACGAATTTGGGAAATTAATAGCCGCCTGAACTGTTATAACTATCTTTATTGTTTTTAGCATATTAACTATTCCCTCCTTTCCATTAACCAGGCCAATTTGTATTCGAATTCGTTTCGAAAAATCTCACTTTTAGAAATAAAAAACTCTCTTCAAATGCATTTTCATAAACCACATTTCATTCCGAGATTTATGATAAAATGATTAAATACTTATTATTTTATTGTACTAAACAAGTTACAATATTCAATTATATTCTCTTCGTTCATTATTGTTTGTCAGGTATACTAAAAATAGCTAGCCATAATTAATTGTCAATTTAAACAATCAAGAAACAATTAGTCACTTTTTTTCAATTCTGCCCTTAATAATTACTCCTGGTTTCAAAAAGTATTGGTCATTTTAAAATTACAAGATTACTTTAATGTGAAAAAAGTTGATTTTACATTTTTCAAAAAGTACAAACCATTTTAGTAATGATTGATAGTAGGGTTATATTAGTCAAATTGCACCTTATATTAAATTTTTCTTAAGGATTGTGCATGATCTTATCCTGACAAACAATAGTGGACGAAGGGAGTAACATTCAATTCAATAGTCTAGATACATGTGGAAACTTCAAGTATATGATGTTACGAAATAAGTTTATTTAAATCATATCATAATATAAAAAATATGTTCTAAAATAGCATTTATGATCTTAATTATTTCCACGTATTGAGAAAACTTAAATATGATTTTAAAGTCAAATACTAAATATTAATAGAACAATTTCTATAATACTTTAAAATCCAAAGGTCTGTAGAGGAAACTACATGAAGTGCCAACTACGATGATGAAAGAGGAAAACATTATGATACTTGTAAATTTAATTGTTGATTACCAATAATTTGGACTAATCCAAAAGGCTTTGACAAATATCCTTATTTAAATGATTCATTCTTATTCTTAAAAGTTGAACAAATATAGCCTTAGAAAATTACTCTTTCGAATAACGTTAAGCTCAGATCTAGCGTTTGCATATATATTTTTTAACTTTATAATCAAATTTAAACTATTGCACGTCAAACATTTGTGATAATTTGCAAAAGTTTAGATTGTAATTTAATATTGCTCATATAATTTTCAATTTCTTCAAAATGAATCTTTCTACGATCTAAAATGTCCATAAATTATAAGAGAAATAAAAGGAGGTCATTTTTTAAATAGTTGTCTAGAAAAAGACAGCCCGTGAAAACTTTACCATTCTTCTTCCCAAGCCCAACAAGTCATTGTTTTGGGCCATATCTGGCCCGTAAGCATAATTTTCATTTTTATTATTTTAAGTAAAAAAAGAAAATGAAAATGATACTTTTATTAATAACAAAAACTATGTATATGATTTAACTGTTCTAACTTCCGGGGTGTTAAATTTTATGTTGGTTTAAACGAAAATAAAAAATAGAATGTAGAAACGGAGCTAGAATTGTGCATCATTGACTTGCGTTTATTAAGAAGATAATCTTTCTTGTGTAACATTCATTTCCATCGACAACTCGAAGATTAAAGGGTGGAGATTAATTATGATGTATAGTTAAATTTATTCATTTCTTTTTCAAGAAGTAACTATTTATTATGATGTATTGATAACATGAACGTAAAATATGTGGATACATTCTGATTTGTGATGTCCAACAAGCAAGTCTTGATGGACTTGCTTTTTGTCATAATCAATTTGCACTTTGTATTTTTAGTATATTAATGCTATGTGACATGACTATACATAACCATATATAGAATTCAAAGTTATCATAAGTTTACTAAATTTCACTACTCTACTAAAATTATTATTTTCAAATGAAAATGACAAAGAGAGATATAAATACAGTCGTTATAACGATATTGTTTGTCTGAATAATTTTGTTTGTTATTGCAAAACAATGTTATATAAAATAAAAATAAAAAAGACATCCACTTTAACCAGTATAGTAAAATATTATTATAAAGAGTAACTATTATAAAAAAGGGTAATGCTAAATGGCCCAAAAAAATTGGTCAGAAATTTAAAAAGTCTATAAAAAAAAATTATTTTAAAATAAACTGATCTTTTTTTCTATTTTTTAATTAAAATGTATTAAGTTAAAAAGGTAAAAAAAAATTAAAAGATAAAATACCATTCTGACCGAAATGATTTTTCCTATAAAAAAATATATGTGTATATTTCTCCTTTTCTTCTTGTTACTTTTTATATTTTGGGGAAGTGAAAAGATCAATATACAAATTTGTGGATAAACTTGTTACATTTAAAGTAGAAAGTCCAAAATAAATAAATAAAAATGACAGCTGTACCAAGACATTTAAATGTGTTTTAATTGGTTCAATGAATTTAGTTACAAAAAAGGAACACATAATTATTCAAGTATTTCAATCAAAATCATTTAGTTCCAATGAATCTAAAATTATATACATGTCTTGTAGTGGAGAGACAATTTATACTTTGCCATCCAATAAAATTCCAACAAAATGGGGATTCCATTTCCAATAATATTACAAATAAAATAAAATTATGCCCTAGTTGAATAAATTAAATGGTTAATGCATGTTTACATATTCCAATTCCTTATATTTATGTGGTATTTAATTAAGTGTGACCACGTACTAAAGAGTTCTTCTTTTGTTTAGCTTGTCTTTTGAGAGGTTAGCTTTAATAAATGTGTCTGATCGTGACTTTCTCTTGAATCGTAATTTTTTTTATAGATAATATATAAAAGGAAACGTGTTAGGTAATATTCAAATACTTAAAAAGACATTAATTCATCACTTAATTGCATTAAACTTTATACAAAGATGTCTCTAACACAATTTTGTCGAGTAGCTTTTTCTCATGTCTATTTAGTTAATGAAACATTAATCGTAATCAGAATCAGAATTCGTTGAAGGGATAAAACAAAAATAAAGAAAAGAAATGTTATTTTTTTTGTGGCATTAAAAATGAATGCAATTATTAGGCTGCAACTTCAATATTGTTAACACATAAAATATACTAACTGCACATAATTTTTTTTAATGATTCCATAATTACTAGAGAAAAAAAATTAAGTTCAGATGTATATTAAATTCCAACACCAATTAATAAGTATTTGTGTGCACATGGAACAGACAAGTTGTAAGAATAAGAAATGCTAAAATGACAGATCTTCATAAAACTTTTCATAAATCATAATAACATCATAATTATTACAAATAATTTGCTTAATCAAAAGTCAAAATAAAATTAACCCAAGAAAAAAAATTAAAGCTGCCAAATTAACTTGCCGACAGAACTTCAACTAGAGGGGTTACTGTTTAAGTCAAAGTAGTTTTCTGAATCATAACTCAGAAATTTCCAAGTGTCAGTAGCATATTTTTCGAAATTCGATAGATAATAGGTCCGTCTCTTTATCCTTCTTCTTTTTATTTATAAGAACCGAACATGTAGGATGTATCTAGCTCATACATATGAAAATTTATAAAAAATAGTGGCGTCAAGCGTGTACAATCTTAAATCTGATGAATAATAAGCTCGTCTCTCTATCATGCTCCGATTTAGTGTCAATCTTTTGTTCGTGATAAAGTTCAATAACATGCGTCTAACTCAGACATTACCATTAAACTAAAATGGCAGGGCCCATCATCATACTCTAGCATCTTGTAAAAGGGGGAAAACTTTTATATTACACAAAAGGTGGAATCCCTTAGTATAACCTAACTATAAATGTTCCTTTTTGAAGGCCAACTAGTAACAAGGGCCCATGATGAATCTATTGTTATCCTATTCTTTCCTTATTATAGTGCATGCATATTCTTGAATAATATCCTTTTCAATTACTCTATTATTAGTTACTTCTTCCGTCTCAAAATAAATGTCACTTTATTTATGAATTCTTTTAACAAAATAAGTGAACATGGAATGAAATGAGAAACACTAATATAAATACACGCATATTGAGACAAGGAGCTTTCAAATTATTGATGATTTTAGTGCTCAATGTTGGACTGGTCTTTGGTCCAATTCCCATAGCAAATAATGAAAATAGTGTCAGATATGAATAGAGAGCAGCAAACCTGTATTCAAACAGCAAAATTTGGTTTTATTCACTTAAGAGAGGCATTTCTTAGTTTGAATCCCATTTTTCGCGTTTAACCATAGATTTTGAAATTATATTTGAATATCTATTCGGACATAGACATAAGTTCCAAAAATTAGATTTCAAATTTAAACTTCAAAATTTATGATCAATTGCCACCAAGGTTACACACCTCTTCTTTGGTTACTCTCCCAATGCCTTTTTTTTTCTTTTCTGTATTCATTCTGACCAATCTTTGGACTCTGTGACAGTGAAAAATTATATACTAATGTACATAAATATTGCTTTTACTAAGTTCAAATATGCAATCTTACAACACATAAAACAAAAAGAATGGCCAACCCCAAGATAAAAGTATTAAACTAAGCATATAAAATATTACACCACTTAACCACTTACAATCTGCAGCTTCTTTTGAGAGCAATTTCTTATAATATTTAATGTTCAAAAACCTCACAGATCCAACTCATATACTAGATTCCCCTTCTGTGAAAGCTAGAGGGGTCATGGAGACTCAAATCAAATGATGTTTTCCTTCTTGGCTTCAAATGAACCAAATCAAGGTAAAGTAAACAAAAAACAGTTTTTTTCTTCTTCTTCTTTTGCCTCTTGAGAGGAGCTAGTATGTGTTATATGGATCATATTAGGTAAAGACTTTCTTGTTTTCAATGTAGATGTATCCTTTTAGCTTACTCTTATTCAAGTTTTTCTGAGTTCTGACTTAAGGAGGCCCACAGTTATATGATATTCACATGTATGCTTTCAAAAGTCTTTACTGTTGTATTCATCTGATTCTTGAAAAAAGAGAGTTTTGATCCCAACCCCACAAATTAAATTGCTGCTGACTAAACACCATATCAAGAATCCAGGATCAAGATTAGTTTTTTTTTTTCTTGAAAACTACTGAAATATAGCATTTTGTTACCTTTATTGAGAATGGATGAAGAGGAAATTCCTGTTGTTGATACTCAATCCCTTACCATCAAGATTGCAAATTCAGGTCAGCAAAAATTGACAGCAACATCATCTCCATATAACTCACCTTCTCTCATTTCTCCTCCATCTTCTGCATTTGTTTCAGCATTACAATCACCTTACATTTCTCCAAGAGCCACTTTAGTTACAAATCCAACTCAAGAAAATCAAGAAACTCTCATTGCTCCTCTTACCTCAGTTGTCCATCCATCCCCACCAGTCTCATACTGCGGTTCGCAATCTGATGATGTTCCCAGCACCTCCTACACTCCACCACCAGAAAGATATGATTTTTCTGATGATCCCACAGACACAAAGCTCAAGATTGTCACCTGTGTCCCAGTTTCAGGACCGGAAACTGATCCCAGGATATCATTTTCTTTCCCTGTCCCTCGAATTTCGTTTGCCAAGGGCTCGGTTTCACCGGCTTCCAATGCTAAACTTAGGAGCTGTGATGTGTATATAGGATTCCATGGTCAGAACCCGAATTTAGTACGCTTCTGTAAGTGGCTCAAATCAGAACTTGAGCTTCAGGGAATTGCTTGTTTTATTGCTGATAGAGGAAAGTATGCAGATAATCAGAGCCATGAGATTGCTGACAGAGTTATATGCTCAGTAACCTTTGGTGTCATAGTTGTCACTGGTTGTAGCTTTTTCAACCATCTTAGCTTGGAGGAAATAAGATTCTTCGCGCAAAAGAAGAACTTGATTCCTTTGTTCTTTAACACAGATGCCAATGAAATCGCAAGTCTTTTTAACTGTAATGGCGATACCAAGAAATGTAAAGAGGCACTGGATGTAATACTAAAGTGCCATGAGTTTAGATTGGAGACAGATGAGAGTAATTGGAGATCTTGTGTGTCGAAAGCAGCTGGGATATTAAGGGCCAAGCTTGGTAGGAAAAGTGTTGTAGAAAAGTGTAGAGAAGGCTTTGAAGAGTTGCCCTTTCCAAGGAATAAGATTTTTGTGGGAAGAGAGAAAGAAATTATCGATATAGAGACGACTCTTTTTGGCTGTGGCGATTCTTTCGAGCAAGAAAGTGCTGTCCCGAGTGTCAAAGGAGGAACACCAGGACAATCTGAAGGTCTGGCTGATGATGAAAGTGAAGCTGATGTTGGCAGAGGCAAATACATAAATCTAGAGCTAGGAAAGAACAAGGAAACACATAAAGAAGCTTGGGTTGAACGAAATTCGCTAAAGAGATCCAAGTACAAAAAATCAAGAAGTGGGAAGGATAAGAATTTGAGTATGAGTGTTGTATGCATAAATGGGTTGGCTGGTGTTGGAAAGACGGACCTCGCTTTGGAATTCGCTTACAGGTATTCACAGAGATACAAGATGGTCTTGTGGATAGGGGGTGAAGCTCGCTATTTTCGGCAGAACATACTGAACTTGTCTCTAAATTTGGGACTGGATGTGAGTGCAGATGCAGAGAAGGAAAGAGGGAGAATAAGGAGTTTTGATGAGCAAGAATCAGAAGCATTCAAGAGAGTTAAAAGGGAGATGTTCCGCGACATGCCATATTTACTAATTATAGACAACTTAGAAACTGAGAAAGAGTGGTGGGAAGGGAAGGATCTTCATGATTTGATACCAACTAACACTGGTGGTACCCATGTCATTATCACAACACAACTCAACCGGGTAATGAACTTTGATCCGTTGCAGCTGCAGCCATTGACCACACCTGATGCCATGATATTGATAAGAGGAAGACGTAAAAAGGAGTATCCGGCTGGTGAGGTAGAATTCCTCCATAAATTTGATGAGAAATTGGGAAGGTCTAGTTTTGGTCTGTGGGTGGTTGGTTCCTTGCTATCGGAGCTTGCAATATTGCCATCTGCTCTATTCGAAGCTGTGAATCAGGTTCCAGTTGAAGAAACCACAAGTTGCTCTAACCTATCCATTCCACATCAACAATTCTGTAGAGCCAATCCATTTTTAATGAAAACATTGATTTTTTGTACAGCCCTCTTGCAGCAAAGCAACGATAGCAGGGACTCCGTTGCTTCAAGAATACTTCAGGTAGGAGCATGGTTTGCTCCAGCACCCATCTCGGTGAATTTACTGGCAGCAGCTGCAAAGAAAATTCCTGTAAACAGAAACAGGTTCAAAAAGTGGACTAAATGCATGAAAGTTGCTCTATGCTTCTACTCAGGCCAGTGCCTGACAAGCCAAGCATGGAAGAGCGAAGAGGAATCAGCACTGCTACTAGTTAAACTTGGTTTGGCACGAAAAGCCAACAGACAAACAGGATGCTGGATCCAATTCCATCCCATCACACAGATTTTTGCGAAAAGGAAAGATGGACTAGTTGCTGCTAAAGCCAATGTTCAAGGTGCAAGGAAACTTGGAAACCCGGTAACAGATTCTGACCATCTTTGGGCATGTGCTTTCCTTGTGTTTGGTTTCAAGTCCGAACCACCAGTTGTTCAGCTCAAGGCGATGGACATGGTTTTCTTCATCAGAAAAACAGCTCTTCCTTTGGCAATCAGCGCCTTCACAACATTCTCAAGATGCAACTCGGCCTTAGAACTCTTGAAGGTTTGCACAAATGTGCTCGAAGAAGCAGAGAAGTCATTTGTTTCTCAAATACAGGATTGGTGCCACGGATCTCTCTGCTGGAAAAAGAAGCTGCAATCTAACCAAAGAGTGGACGAGTATGTTTGGCAAGAGGTGACATTATTGAAAGCTACCCTACTGGAAACAAGAGCAAAGCTGCTACTAAGAGGAGGTCATTTCGATAGTGGAGAGGATCTCTGCAGAACCTGCATTAGTATCCGAACCGTAATGCTGGGTCATAACCATGCTCAAACTTTGGCTGCTCAACAAACATTAGCCAAACTAGTAAGGATGAGAAGCAAAATATGATCCCAAAACTCCCCAAAAAGCCACCTTTTTTGGTGGCTCAGTTTTGTTTACTGTCACCAAGCTATTCACTCTTTAGTTCATGTAACATAGAAATCATCCATTATCAAGTACTTTTTACCACATCAGTTCAACTTATACGAAATGCATATCGATTTCAGCAATTTATTCATTTTGTTAAGAAAATTTAAGTATTTAACCAATTGCCACATGATCAACCTACAACATTTACAATATCTTTCTTGCAAGATAGACAGAACAGACATGTTGTGCACTACATTATATGTCTAGTACTGTTTCTCTAGTTGGATGAACCATGCCCCATAGCATTTGGTTCATTCATTAACTACACACCTATTCTGCCTCATTAAACCATTAAAAAGATTGTCTTTTTACCTTATCTCACAATCAAGAAAAGCTTATCTTGGAAGAATAAGGCAAACCAGTCTTTAAGTTTAGTTTCTCAATCAAAAGAAGCTTATCATAGGCGAATTCGAACAAATTCATTGAAACAATTGTCAAAGAAGGAACAAGATCAGTAACAACAGGTTTTCCTGTAAACTTTTGGAACCAGCAACATCTCTTCCTTACATACAAAACCAAAACACTCGGTAAATTCACTCTCACAATCATCAACATACAAGTATAGTCCCACAAGTAGGTTACAATGTACGCGGACCTTATCCCGATAAAAAAATCAACAGCCAACCAAAAAAATCAAATCTTTTAGCATCTTCTTTCTTTAATTCAGTAATTCACACAACTCTCAATCAACAAAAACACAAAAAACTAAAGAAGAAATAAATAATGTTGGTGAGTCAGTGGAATGATCAAGATGATCCTCTTTCAGCATTTGAAATCAATCCAGTAGAAACGGCATCGTCTTCATCAACAAACAACCCTTCTGGATTCCTCAAACCTCCATGAATCACTGATAACAAAACACCCATCATTATACCAATCATCAAACTGTTTAAAATTCCGGTATACCAAACAGCAATTGCAGAAACAGTCACCAGACCGGAAATCACAGCTAGATCGCTAACTTGATGCCCTAGAACAACCATAGGATCCTCCCGGAAGAAGAGAAAAATCAACCACGACGCAAAAATCAAACAGGCGAAAATCAATAAAATTGGTGTTCCGATTAGTGAACAAGCTGCGCAAGCAGAGATGAGAATGGCATAGTTAACGGAGAAGTACTTGAAGTTCCGGCGAACGCGAATTGCAGCATCGGAGAAGGATGTCGGAATGCCAACGGCGCTTGCTCCGGCGATAAATTCCGGCCATGGTCGACTTCGGGAAAGGAAGGTGTAGAGATTTTGAACGGACCGGTTAATGACATCACCACCGGCGATCGGGATGGTGGTGTAGGTGGCCGTGGTGACGGAGGTCGGTGGTGATGGCATATTTGTGAATTGTGTTAAAAGTTTGACCAAAGTGTTATGACCAATACACAATAAGTACTCATGTCTGCATCTCGTGATGTGTCAGTTTAAAAGACGCCAATTTCGCATTTTGATAATAAATAATAATGCTAATGTAAGGTTTGAATAATTACAACGTGTCGATTATAATTTCATAAGTGGGTCTGAAGAAAATAATATGCGTATAGTCTTTATTCTAGATAATGTAAGGTTTGAATAATTACAACGTGTCGATTATAATTTCATAAGTGGGTCTGAAGAAAATAATATGCGTATAGCCTTTATTCTAGCTAATGTAAGGTTTGAATAATTACAACGTGTCGATTATAATTTCAAAAGTGGATCTGAAGAAAATAATATGCGTATAGTCTTTATTCTAGTCTTTGTGAAAGTAGAAAGTTATTTTCGATAGCTCAAGTAAATTATATAAAAAATAAGTTTGTGAAACAAATATAATAAAGAAAGAAATCATGCTACAAGAAAACAACAATAACAATGTCAGCAACCGAAAATAATAAAATGAAGTCAATGAAACAACATGTAATACTAAAATTGAAGAATAAAATAGTTAGAAAGTAATACTAATAATACTGAAGAATTGATTAGAAAACGCTAGACGTAGTCTTATTTTAGATCATATCTTCGATAAGTATAGGTGCCACATGTCATTATTTTTGTAAATGTTTTGACTTTATTTATACTTACCCCTAAGTTCTTAACCTCATTTCACAATATGGGCTCAAGAATAAAATTGGACTTGCTTCATTTTATGTAAGATGGGCCTGGGATATATAAGCCCAAATATTACGGGCTACTTCCTAAATCATCGAAATTTTGCACAAATATAACACTATATTATTGTTCTTGAATAAACTTATATAAAAATGATCTCCACGCCTTGAAAGTAATTTAACAAGATATAAGAATAATATTTAACATTTTGTATTAAATCCAACATTGATTTATTAATATATGTAGATATCACAATTTCAAGAGTAAATTTATTTATTTTTGCCTTCTGGTTTGGGGAGACAAATGCATAAATCTAAAGTGATGTGTGATTTTTAATCAAAAGAAAAAAATTAGTTGACTCTTCAAATTACATAGTGTCGCTAGTTTTTCCACATCTTCAAATACAAAAGAATATGACATTAAAATAATATGCACTAAAAAAATAAAATTGTTTATTAGCCCACTCTTCATCTTTAAAATAGGTTTCAGAATCTTTCGTCCGGCAACTTTATAAAGTAATTTTCAATCTCTAACTAACCAACCTTAAAAAAAATAAAAAATCAATTGACATCTATTTATACTTTGTTTTTCCAATTTAAATTTTTAATTACATTTAATTGTCACGGTCCATATGGGAATTTTGAATTTGTAGCTTATTGCAAAACGTTAATATAAGTTATATAATTATATTCATAAGAAATCAATAGAAATAACACAATTTTTTTCTTTCTCTACTTCCTCTCTTTTTCCTAATTCCTCCTATAATTTTTGCAGACAAATTTAACCAATTAATATAACATGAACAAAATTTAAATAATATCCTTAAAAATGGTTATTTATGCAAAATTCCTCGTTAGAAACCGAGGGATCAGGTAATCCCACATTTGCCAAACTTACCCCTATATGATAAATAATGGAAGAAAACTTTTTGTGGCTTTAACTACGACTAGAATATAATTTATTTATTTTTGGATGGTTAGGCAAATGAGCGACTTCTCATAATAAATACTTAGTTCGTTTCAATTTATCTGTCTTATTTTAATTAATAACATAAAGTTTAAGAAAGTAAACGAAGATTTTTTGAATTGTATGGTCATAAACTAAAGATATGTCAAATATATTAAAATGTCCTTTAATCATATGATCATAAACAAATCATGCGGAAAGTTAGAACTATAGAGTGACCAAAAAAAGAAAAAGACATCCTTTTATAAATAGACTAAAAAGAAAAATATGACAAATAAATTAAAACATTTTCGACAAAATACTTTGTTTTTCCCCTTAGAAATATTTACAAATTGGGAGGAAAAAAGAGAGAGAACAAAAAGAACTAGGGTGGAAAAAATGGGATTGGGTAAGGAGAAAAACCGTCAACCTTAATGGTAAGTAAAATAAATATGTATAGCTTAAAGTTTTAGATGAATTGAGCACACATTCTAATGACATGAGAACAGATAAAAATTTTGAAATTAAATTTTATCATCACTTATTATCAAAAAGAATTTTCAATGTACTTAAAAAAAAAAAATTAAGTGCTCAAGGCCATGATAAATCCAAGTCAAAGATACAGGACACACCAAATAATGTTGTAATTATTTAATATTAGTTAATGAAAGTAGGTGTAGCATATTATAATTCTAACACAATATATATGTGCATTCAAGTGGTGTCATCACACAAGACTAGAATCTCTAGATAGACACAATATTCTTCTTACTCAACCAATTTTGTGGTTAGAGAGAAATATTTGAATTTAACCAACGCCACGATTTAAACTTGTAATCTATAGATTAAATATAGATAACTTTATAATTTCTTCCCAAAAAAACCCTTCGAAGGAAATTCATATATATGTCGTTGAATGAAAACTTTATTAAATTTTGTTATGGATTTAGAGACCTTAGAAGAGAAGACAAGTGATGACGAACATCAATATGCAAAATATACCAAGCATATATTTATTTCTATGAACGTATGTTCGGATTAACTTGTGCATAGTTGATTAATTTTATGGGATACATACTTGTTATTAATTTCTTACTAATACAAATACTAGATATCTCTACTTATCAAAACTTAAAACTAACCTGAGTGTATTTTGGATTAATTATAGGGTTTGACATTAATTAAAAGACGATTGGTTAAATCCTCCACCACTTTAAACAAAAATTTCTCCCTCCACCACTTTAATTTAGACAGTAATAATTGTTTCTACTTATTATATATCATATATTATTAAAAAAAAAAAAGTTATAAAGATTTGTTCAGTGGGGAATGATATCAATTTAGGCTGTAAGTGCATATATGTCATTATAAACTGAATAATTAAATCAATATAGTCAACCTTCAGTAATAAATATAATATAATAGTACTGTTATGTTAGATGATTAAGAAAACATCACCCAAAATCCTTAATCGACAAAGTTACAGTTCCAAGATGAGTTTTTGATTTTCAATTTTCTCACGTTTGATTAATTAAATTTAAAAAATAACATTATTGAAGAAAATACGAAAACAACTTTCATATATATCATGTTTTTTTGTCTCCCTCCACTCCCACCCCCCACTAGCCAACTTGCCCCAAACCCCTCACCCCGTCCTTTCCCCGCCCCAACTCACCCCACCTCCTCCACCCTCGTATGATATTTATGTTCTTTAATTTTGAGATATATAAATAGATACTTAAAATTGTAAATGTTTTAAATAATAATTTATGTTCTACATGACGTCCTATGTTTATTACCTCACGCAGGACACCATATGTCTGTTTGTTCAATTTTATACAAGTTTAAGTGTCTATATATCTGCATTCAAAGTTGGACAACATACCGTCGGTTGAAATCAAATTAAAAGAATATATAAATCACTGGACAAGCTGGTCATCTTCATATATTATTATTATTATTATTGGTTTAGTGGGACCTATATTTTCCACCCAAAAACATGTAACACCAGTCATCTGTTTTGTCTTTTTTTTCTATCTTTTGTTTTACTTTTGACCAAGTGTGTAAAGGGACAACCACAAGTTTGGTCGTACACACTAACATAATTTTCTAGCAATTTTGTAACGGCTATTTTTCTTGCTTGCTAGCTACATATATTATTATGTCCATTTCATATCTAACAAACCCTACGTACGTAACTTGGGACTTTTCCCACAAATTTGGATTATTATGATTCTTCTACTAGTTACTATTATTTTCATCATATCAATATTATAAACAACACCAAATTTTCTTACATCAGGGAAGAATTAGTTTTATAGACCACTTATTATAATTCATTGCATTTTGTAAGTACGGCCAAGAGATCTTAATTCCTTGAAAATTCACGGAAATGATTATATGTAATAGTTATAAAAACCCTAGTAGTAGCTTTGGGATTTTGTTGGAACCCTTGTGGATAATTTTAGTGACTTATCGATCATATTATTAGTAAAAACAACTACTATTTCCTAAAATTCAATTTGGGTATAAATAATGGATTCATATGAACCTATATTTTCAACACGAAAGATAGTAATGTATGATAGATTCAATCGCAAGAATCTAAAGATTGAACACATCAAATCGTGAAACGTCTGCGTATATATATTACTACATCTTATAATGAGATATAGAAAAAGACATAAAGGAGCGTCTATGAGTTAACTTTTTTCCCTGCATGCAATAATACAAATGCACCCAGTACACGTACACCACTGCAGCAGCAGCAACAACAACAAAGGTCTATTATGTTCCCCCACCCCACCACCCTCTTCTAGCAATATTTTTAATCTTTTCAAAACTATTGTCGCATCCGTGTCTGTCATGATTTTGAAGAATCTGACTCACCCAATGATTATTTTTGAAAAGTCCGAGCTACATAACATTTAACCATCTCATACTTTCTCTTTTCTTACCACATGAAATATAGAGAGATCACTAAACATATTGTGATTTAAATGTATAGATATTTGATGATGAAACTAGAAGATATATATTATGTTAATTCACCATCAAACGTGCAAATGCTGAGTGAAGTGAATGCAGGTCACATCAAGATTATATATATAGCCATGCAAGGCAACTTATATATATATGAAGCTGCTGTCATTCCACTACTCCCACCACTGACTCATTTACAACCTGTAATGTTCTAAATGATCTTTCCATTCAACTAGACAATAATCCAATCTGTTAGTGGCAAAATCAGAAATTTCGCTAAAATGATCAAGGTTTAATATATATATGTCAAAGTATAAAGGGTGTTCAACTAACCACCCTTCACTTAATTAAGTGGCAGCGTCAAGCCAACAATAGTTCTATCATCCTGGTTGTTGTTCGGACTCTTCAATAATGCCAACGGGTGGATATCGAATGTTTCAAAAATACACATTATTGAAAGATCCGACATGAGTGAGGCAATATTTTTGGTGAGTCTGAGCAGTACAGCTAAAAGAGCATCATTAGTATATGACCATTATATTAGAAGCAAAGAGATGTTAAGAAGAAACCAATTTGGAAGTTCATATCCTTTGGAACAACTCATTATTTGAAGACTTTTTATACATTAGACACTCCAGGGAACTTTCAACTGGCTTCAGTAATTAAACTGCTTTATATATATATATATATATATATATATATTATCTATGGAACTTTCAGTACTGTTTTGAGTAAACATCAAACGCTATGAAAGCAAAAACCCAAACTAGAAAAACTCATCTGCTCAACTTTGCCGCGTTTTCTTTTGTCAGTCAAGAATGTAAAAGGCGATTTCTTGGTTATGAAAAACCTGGAGAATAATATAAAGATGATCTAAAAGGACCTGCAGGTGATGAGGAAGCTGAGAAAGAGCTTGGATGAACTAAACTACAACCGTCTGGGTTGACATTCCATGTCTTAGCAGGAAGCTCGTTCACTTGAGTAAGCAAATTTGCATTCTGAGCTGCTCCAGTTTCACCACGCGGTCTATTTTCATAGAGATCTGCAAACCTTGAGGTATAGCCTGAGCTAATCTGCATTTTTCCCGAGCTTGTGGTGTATGGAGAATTAGCCTCGTTTTCTGGAGAATCATCAATTACAATAATTTCTCTGACAGCATTCGGCCCAACTGAAGTTGCATTCTGCCAATGAGAGATGGGAGTTCCTACAAACTTCTTCATATCACATGTCTCGTGTGGTCCATTTCGCACAGTATGTAAATTGCACCCACCTAAATAGTCTTGTCTGCCAAAGGGGGAACCCATCAATCCACTGCCACTACTCTTACACAAAAACGAAGCTGGAGATGTAGGGGATGGCTGTACTTGTGGCCTTGAGTAACTGTCTTGACTTTTGAAACCATTTAACAATCTGACATCAAAATGCTGTACTGGATCACCACTTTGAGGGAAGTGAGAGACAAGATGATTATGCGCATCCACCTGACGGAAGGAGTTGAGATCCTCATTACGGAGTCTAGTGTTTGCCAGGTCATTCATGGAATTTGAGTGCGATGATCTTTTCAGTGGGTAATCTTCGTCTTTGTTGATGACCATTAAGTCCTTCCCCATCAGCCTGAGAACTGGATTAGAAGCAGATGGACTAATGGAATCGGAATCACGAGTTGGGAGCTTGAACTCAGAATCAGCAGAAATACCAAATTGAGTATGTCCCGTGGCCGATGATTTAGTGGGGGCATTTGTTTCAGGTCCTGAACTCGAGTCACTAAGAGAAAATGAGTTGCTCTTCAATATGATATTATTAGATCTCGTGAGTGAATCACGGCTCAACTGATTCTCACTGGCAGGAAAAGGGGAAGGGGCCATGGCCCGTCGCTGTAACAGCTGTGACTCTTCACGATTCAAAGAAAACCCTTGAGATGTACCTCCTTCTTTCCTGACACAACAACATGGCTTATCATTTGTAAATCTTAAAGTTCCTTTTCCAGGAAATAACGTATTTGCATTAAATTTGTCCAGTCCATCTTTATCGTTTCCTGTATTTGCAGTCGGACGTAGTGAGACCGAATTTTCCACCAGAAGATCAACAGTGCTTCCAGAAAAGCTAGACCTTTTATCTTCCCAGCCAGTGTGGCATTTGAGCATTTCTGACAAATCCCTTCCACTGTCATACAAGTTACCCGAATATCTTGAGCCAGTTCTAGCCATAGTTGAGTTAGAAACTGTTGATGCAGCAGACGTAGGCGAACCAGAAGAATCCTGATCAATGAATTCGGGATGATCTGCAGAAGATTGAATTCTGCTGCTGGTTAATGATGAACTCCCATGAAGGTCTTCTGAGCTCATACGACCAGGACTAGGTAAAAAGGATCCCGGTGGTCCTGGTATGGGGATTGGATCAACCTCCAAAAAGTAATTCCCTTGCCCATCGCCATTAGATCCTAATTCAGCAACATCATGGACATCGCCAGCAATCATCCCTTCAACACCTAAAATAGGATCTTGTGAACATGTTGCAGCTTTGGTTCCAAGAAAAGATCCTTTGTACTCTTCACTAAACAATTGTGACTCGCAATGAGACCTAGCAGACCCAGACATCTCACCAGATCCAGCATCCATAGGCTTGCTAAAACTCATAAAATCTCCCCTCCCAGAAAATTCAGAGGCAGCTGGATCCATAGTCTTATCACTCTGACTTTGATGATTTGCTTTCACAGATCCCATAGCATCAGATGCACCTGCTAAAATGCTGCCTGTTTCATTATCAGAATGGGTCAAAGCGGACGATTGTGAGCTCTTCAAGCCCAGAGTGCCTTCCACATTAGAGGCCATAATTCCCTCTCTATTTTTCCTGATGCTTAAACCTTCAGATCTTTTAACAATTACCCTATCACAACTCTTGCTTCCTTGGATTTTTGTTTCACTGAGATTTCCTCTTAAACAATGTTTCTCTCCTTCAGTCTGGCAAACTTCAGCTTCTTCAGATTCTGAGCTGGAGCTCCTACTAGATTTCTTAAAGGAAGCTGTTTTCCACTTCAAATTATACTTAACACCACGAGCAGGCCCTTCACTGACGGACGAAAGGTTCTTCCTCAATGATGACAACTTCCTCGCTTTTGAGGAGAATGATGGATGAGGGGTGGACTGTTCACAGTTGATCTCAGAGTTATCTGTGTTTCTCCCAACTCTCACATTTTTCACAGAAAGTGCATGATCTATTGTTATTTTCGGATGATTGTTTACAGAATGGCCATCTACCTTTAAATGCTTTCCTTTGCACCTTTGTAACACTAGGGATCTCTTCTTGTTAGATGGGAGTGGAGATTGAGATGATGAAAAGTCCACCCCTTTCTTGTGTAGAGAAGGCGGTTCCTCGCTACGTTCTTCTTGAGGCTGATCAAGTAGCATATTCCCCATTCTTTGGCTACAACTCTCAGGCAAACAAACAGATGATCTTGGAGATTTCACAAAACAGTTTCTCTTTTTAAATGAATCAGTCTGAGGCAACACATCATTGTCACTTTGCACGCCAGTCGACATATGATCACCTCCAGAAAGCTGATGATTGTCCTTATCAGTGATCTTCCTTGTGAGGCCAGTTCTCTTTGAACATGCCCATTGTTTTATGGTTGCCAATCCATTTGATAGCATCTGGTCCGCAGATCTGAGGTGCTTATTTAGGCAATCCACTTTGTCAACATTTTCTCTTGGAGAAAAGGTGCTCTCTTGACCACTCTTAATCTGTTCATAAAATATTTAGCAACTTAGTTCTAAGCAAATTAATATTACATACTAGGATTGCTAATTGGTAAAAACAAAATAATTTTGATAAAAGATAAATGAAGTAAGATAGCAGCTTGTAAATCCAAGAACTTTAAACTACCATGGTTTAGTTCTCAACATATGCAAAAACCCCACCTGCACCCCCCCACCCCCCATTTCAAGTGAAACCGGCCCCTCCTTTCCACCAAATTACCAAAACAATCATGAAATTAAGCGAACATGAAGGCCAAAATACAGAAAAAGACATTTAACATTGCTCTCCCAATATTATTTTGCTTTCCACTCCTAAAATTTTGCAGTTTCATTACTGCACTATAGTGCTACAGTTTCGGAAGAAATGAAATTTTCAAAGATGAGATGTACTTGATTAAAAAAGGGTTTCAAGAACAAAACCAAAGCTGAGGAAACTTCTTTATATCCAGGATTTTAAAAAAAACATACCTTGGGACAGTGATCTGGCTTGGACAAGCAAAACCTTTTAGTATGAGAATCAGATTTCAGAAGCTTGTGATGTTTCTTTCTTTTCTTTGTCAAAATGAATTTGCTTCTTTTATCTCCATCCACCATTTTTTTCTGGAGAGGATCAACAACCGACTTCGATGATGGTAGCTGCTCATCGTTGAACTTGGACAGAATTCGAAGCTTCGTGCCGTTGGCATCAATATAAACAGCACCTTCATTAGCAGTGCATTCAAGGTTCACAGGAGGAGGTTTTTCCAGTTTCTCAACAGCAGGTACCTCAGTGATCTCTCGAACAGATAAAGTTGGGTTTGAGGCCCAGTTGGTTCCATTCCTCCTATCAAGATCTTCCAGTGTACAGCTCTTAGCTGTTGCATAGATATCCACCATCAATCTCGTTTTTCTTGGCTTTATCCTGTGCTTAATCACCTTGGGATTTGCTGTCCACTTGGCTGTTGATGACTCTCCAGAGAGACACTGATCGATGTGAGCATTCAAAGTGGTGTTTGATGAGGATGTGAAAGTCTTGCAAACTGGACATACTTTTGAAGCCATTGCCTCAGACACCATGAAACTGTTTGTGGTAGTGTCTGCCTCGTCTACGTTCCGATCTGTGCCGTTGCCAAATTTGACCATTAATCTGCACTTTTTCGCTGATTGTTGTACTGTACTCCCGCTCTTGTTTGACATGGGAGGTTTCTTGACCAGAGGTTCCAGCAAGTTAACAGCTTCTGCTCCCGAGCAACGCAGTTTCCTTGTTTCAGCTGTTGGAACTGAATCAATCTCAGAACAAGACCGACTCGTTAACGTTGAACGAAACACCTTCTCTCTATCAGATCCACTTGAATTGATATTTCTACAATCCACAGCTAGTTTTGGCATACATATTCTACCACTGCTAGAACTAGTGGGCACAGGATCATCATCTAGCTCAACATGTTTCTCCTCAGAAGTGACTATATTGTCCTTGTCAGTCGAACAATTATCTACAGCACATCCCTTATCAGATTGAAAAGGAGGTAACAAATCAGTCGCCGCGCCATGCCTCAAACAAAGCTGCAAATTTTTCTGAGAAAATGGCCAATTGGTCTTGATGTCCTTTCTCCTGATTCTGAAAACATAATCCCTACAAGACAAATACAAAACATTTCATATCATATGTCAATAACCTCAAAACAAAACAGCAAAAGGAACCCCCACAACAAAAGAAAGCAACAATCTTTAATTGCTTACTATATCACATGAACAAGAACCAACATAAAACTCATCTCATACACATTCACATATCTATACCATAAATATAGTTACATGAAATCTTAACCAAGACTAGAGGTAAAAGACAACAACCTAAAAAAAGACTAATTTTTTTTTTTGTTTCCCAATATCAAAAATCAATGAGAAACAGTGGATCTGACCAACAAAAAGAAAATCCCCAGATGACTAAAAAACCCTTTGAACAGTAAAACATTGAAGAGGTGACTAGAAACTAAAATACCATACAAGACAGAAGCAGAGTTTTTTTTAGTTTTTTTTTTTTTTTTTACCTTATGGAGAATTTGTTGTTGTTATCATCAAGGTCAGAGTTGGACAGATCTACTAGCTTGTTATCAGAAGAAGGCCTTTCATCACTACTACTACTTTTCAGTAGAGAGATATGACAAGGATCTGGTGGAATGTTTTCAATGGATAACATCTGCTGATAAAATTCTCCCTTCTTCTTCTTCTTGTGCTGTCTTCCCAACAGTCACAAGAACTGCTGCTGCTGCTACTGTAGCTATATTTTCCAAGACTACTACTTAGTCTTATCTCCTTATTATACTTAGCCTTCAGCATAACAGTAGCCTAAAGGCCTCTCCACATACACAAAAATAATATTAATACTTACTGTTAACACAACAAAACCCCACCACCAACAACAAGATTTACCCTTTCTTCATTAAAATCAACCTGCAAAGATAAAAACAGAAGATCAAGAAATACCCACAAAGACTAAAGGGGCAATCAACAAGTACAATGTTATTTTATGTGTTTTGAAGTAAATCTAAAGCATCTATTTATGTTGAATCATCTTTAAAAGACTAGTAGAACAAGAAAAGAACCAATTTTGGGAAAGAAAGAAACCCACAAGCAAAGATGTGAAGAAAGATCAAGAGTCATGTAATGTTATTTTATGTGGACAAAAACCAAGAAAAAAGGTACATAAAATTTATCAAGTTTTGCTTATTGGGGTACAACTAAGCACTAATACACATAAAAAAATCAAGACCAAACAAAGTAAATCTGATTAAATCTTAACAACAAAGGGATGATTTTTTCAAAAGTTTTTGCTATATACAATGAACCATATTATAAACTTGAGTCTTTTGGTCAAGGATATAGAGTGGAAAACTGAACAAGAAAACAAAAGGGCATTGAAGTTAGATAGAGATGAAGAAACCCCTGAAATCAAAATTAAATCTTTTTTGGTTTGGTCTCAATGAACAGTACTTTTTAGCTGAAGACCAGATTTGCTTGTTTTGATCAAAGAAGAGTTAAAACTCCTCAAAAATAATGAAGCAAAAAAACAAACAGATCATGAAATCACAAGAAATCTTAGTAATCAAACCTCATCTAGCTAGTATATACCCCAAACACCAGCTCTAAAATTTAAGCTAAACCCAGATGTAAATGAAGAAAAAAAAGATGACCCAAGAGAGGAAACAAGCAAATAATGGAAAAAGATCAAGTGGGTAAGAGAAGAAATCCCCAAAAAAGAAATAAAAATAGAGTCTTTAGTTGATTTTCAAGACTAAAAATGAGAAGTTTCAAGAAGATAAAATGAGAAAGAAGAATAATGACAAGAAATATACCAAATTTTTTTAGTATTACAAGTAGTAGGGGCTGGATGGATGGATGGAGAGGAGATGAGAGTATAGAGAAGAAACGATTGAAAGGAAAGAAGAATAGTGAAGAGATATAGAGAGTTGATGAGAAAGAAAAGAGCACCACCCACTCACACATCAAAAGAGGGCATCAGGTTCTTCTCTCCACCAAAAAGCAGGTTTGGACAATTAATCACCCACTGCCCCCTCTTTTACCCCCCACCCCCGCATCCCCTTCTTGAGTGAGAAGGTGGATTTTTTTTTTGGGTTCCTATCTTGTTTTTAATATTTATATTAGAGTTTGATTAATTCTGCCTCATGCTAGGTAGGATTCTATTCAAGAATATGCGAGGAAATCTATCTACTGCATATACATATTGGAATTCGATTAATTTGTAATTAATATTTGTATTGGTGGGTAGGATTCTATTCAAAAATTACATGGATCGATATTTTTTAATAAATAATTACTGATTTTAGCGATACTTTTTATTTATTACCATTTATAGCAATATAATGTTAAATCTGCAAGATGTATTAAAAGTGAATTATGTGTGCAATATATATGTATTATAACTATTTTTTAAAAATATATTATGCTTGTTTGTTAAGAAATTGACACATTGTATTATAAGTGTATTAAAATGTGTGATAAATATATTATCCATGAATAAAACTTGTATTATATGTGTTTTATAAATTATTCTTTGTAATATGTATTAAAAGTGTATTATAAATGTATTAAAAGTGATCAAGTGAAAGAAAAAAATGTTATTGCTATAAATGGTAAATATTTTTTTAATATAGTATCTTTATTTAAGGGTCATTTTGGTTGGTTGCTAAGCTTGCTAAAATTAGCATCAACATAAAATTATTGCATAAAATAACACTCTCTCTTCGTTTGATGTGTTTTACTCGAGTAGATATTCTATAAAAAAAATATTTTATTTTTATAAAATAAAATAAGATTAGGCACATATCACCCTCCTCAAATTCTTCAATCTCTATATTCATAAATCATCCTTCACCACACAATTTCATACATTACAATCTTTGTATAACACATGAATCAAATAATACATACAATTGTAATCTTAAATATTGCATAATACTTCTATAAACTATAATATAAAGGTATATTATTAAGAGTAAAATCAGACAAAACTTAAAATATTTTATAAAAATAGAAAAAATGCAAATTCTTTTCTGAAAAAAATAATAATGAAGGCGGCAAATGTTACAAATTAATATCTTCGTTTTAATTTATCAATCTACTTTTTTTAATTCATTTAAAAAAGAATAAATTTTACTTAGGCAATTGTTTGATTCAAATTTTTCTCACGGCATATTTAAAATCACAAAATTAACTATAAATCAAAAAAGTGTTATTTTCTTAAATTCGAATTAAGTTAAAATATGACAAATAAATTAAAACGATAATCGGCTAATAAAAGAAGAGAAATGGTAAAAAAGGAGATGGTGGTGTTACTCTACTAAGCAGTCCTATCCACTACCTACCCTATTAGGAGGGGGTGGGGGGCCTTCTTTGATTTTATTTTTATTTTTTTTGTTATGAATTGTTTATTGTTGATTTATTTTATTTTTTCCCCTCATCATGTTTGTGCTAGAATGTCAGTTTCGGCCCCACATCTTTATGAAATTACACACCGCTACGCTCCCTTTTTCCAATTGCCCACTTCACTACACGACAACTTTTTTTTTTTTCTTTCTCTCTCTCTTATTTATGTGTTTGATGATGACAACAATATAACATTCAACTTGTACTAGTCTTTTGTTCATGTTTTTAATTCTATCACCTCATTTTTACCCTCCTTCTTATACTTTCGGTGAAATTATATCTCAATTTACGTAATATTTTATTCTTAGATCCGTTGATAAATAAAATAGTGTCATATAAATTAAAACGAGAGAATTATTATAAAGTTTATTTATAGTTGATAAATATTGTTACGTTATTGTTTGATCATAAATTTGAAAGTAGAAATATTATTTGTCCTCCTTCTTCTGCTTTGGGTGAAATTCTATCTCAATTTACGTGATATTTTATTCTTAGATCTGCTGACAAATAAAATAGTGTCATATAAATTAAAACGAGAGAATTATTATAAAGTTTATTTATAGTTGATAAATATTGTTACGTTATTGTTTGATCATAGATTTGAAAGTAAAAATATTATTTGTTTATGAAATATGATTTCAAAAACTATCTCAAACTAATTTATGTGGTATATTATCCTAAATTATGATGTTAAAGTAAAACAATATCACACAAATTAGAATTGATAATTAGTACTATACTATCTTTAACTATAAATTTTGAAAGTAAATTTCAAATATTGAAAAGTTTATCCGTGAAATTTGATTTCAAAAGATAATTTAATTTTATTTGTAAGGTGAAATTTCACTTTTACCCATAAGATTTCAAAAAAAAAAATCCCAAGTAATACATGTATAAACTCAACTTCATGTTCAGAAATGTATTTTTTGAAATTTACTTTATAAATTAATTTATATGTGTTTAAGTTGTAATGCTAGAATTGATAGTAGCGTTTGATTATTTTTTTTTAAAATGAGTAATCAATTTTTCTACTATTAAAATGACTAATATGTACATAAAGTTATTTATTTAAGTGAATTAAAAACACAAGGAACTGGGAATTGGAAGGACATGGATTTTTCTACTTTTTGGAGGAGTAGTGCTATATTGAGTATAAGAAAATATTTTACGGATTAAATAGTAAAATATTTGATCTAACAAGAAATATTTATAAGCTTAAAGTAATAAGTGCTTATAGACTTTATTATCCTCTAATTATATATATATATATAAAAGAGAATTCTGGACCCGCCTACGTGGCGCCATCACAAATCAGAATTTCCTTTTAATTTTATTTTTTTTCAAAACTAGCCTTCCTATTTCATGAAAAGTTGTGACTTTTATGAAGAATTGCGACTTTTATGAAAAGTTGCGACTTTTATAAAAAGTTGCGACCTTTCCGATAAGACACAATAAGCATTTGTTCACACTACCTTTTGTTATCTATAAATAGAGGATTTTTCCTCTCATTTTAAAACAACGAAAATTTTGAACTTCTTCTTCTTCTTCTGGACAATTAAATAATTGTGTACTTTGCTCCTATTGAATGACTCACTGACACCATTTTTTTTTGTATCAATACACTGGTGAATAGAATCGTTCTTTCCTGAGAGGATCTATTCCTTTAAATCTCGGGTACTAGGGGGGAATAATTTCCTTAAGGGGACACTGTGCATTCAGTGGGCACGATTTTTTCCATTTTGTTTCATTCTATTGTTACAGATCCTGATATGTTTTTACAGTCATTAATTTATGCTTATATTATTAATTGTTATTTTTGAGTACATGCTTTAAATTTTGTTGTTTATGTTTCTGCAATATTATTGCTATAAGTATTTGTTAGTACATATTAAATAACAAACGTTAATTGAGTATTCAAGCAAGTTTTCTCTATTGAAATTGTTGAAGGTACAATAAAAAAAATCCTTACAAATCTCTAATTTATTCATCAACAATATGATTTCTTCACATACAAGGATGAGATTTTGTGTTCTTTAGAAATTCTCCGAGAGTTAATAACTTTGCATGTCTATATTTTTTTGTTTTTATGTTGTTGTTATCTATTTTTAATAAATTTTATCACTGAATATTATGAGTACTTTAAGGATTGAACGTTGATTGAAGTGTTAGTTAATTTTCTAAGGTATGTTATTTTAAAACATGAGAACTTTTCTGGTTAGAATGATTTGATATCATCATTGGATATCTCATAGTTTACTCCCTTTAATGTATGTTTTTTCTCGCTGTTTTGTTGTCTCCTTAAAATTGTATTGATTATTTTTCGTTTGGTATGTATATGATCTCAGTTGGACAAATCTTTCGTCCTTTTAATATTTTTCTTTTTTTCCTTCTCATTCAGCTCTACTAAATATTTTTGGTGTGAGTTATGACTATTTTCAGCAAGCTTAATTTGAAGAATATGAAACAAAACCTGCTCTAAATAAAAGTAATATCTTAAGCTACAAAAGATATGTCTATTAACATAGATTTGTTGTCCTTTATGTCCCAAGTCATTGCTGAACATTTGAGTTATCTAGGTTAGACTCATTTTTAATTTTTTAATGTTCGAGAATATTTCTTTAACATGAGTCTAGAATCAAACATTTTGATCTACTTGTACTTTCATAATGCAACAACTATACATGTATATTTCTAAAAGAGTCGTAAAGTTGCATTGATAAAACATCTAGAAGGGCCTTTAGAGAAGCAGTTTAATGAAGAATTAATTTCTAAAAGGGTTAACAATATTATTTTGTTGTTGTTTCAAATTTATTTTTCTCCTTCTATAAATTTTGTCAGAGTAACAAAGTAACAATAACGAAAAGTGGTGAACGTTTGACCTCAGACAAGTAGATTGTCTCTAAAAAAAATTATTTATGTTGTTGTGGTGTATATTTTTAACGGTCTTAACTTATTTATAACTAATATTGATTATCGAAAACTTTTATATAATTTGTTTTTAATTAGGAGTTATTCTAACCATAAAATTATCAGTTCTATATTTTTCATGTACAAAAAAATAGAAAAAAATATGTTTAATCGCTATATAAAAACATCACTCAGTTTTAACAAGACAATTATATCATCAAACATATATTATGATAAATTATGTAAAAGATAAAAATGATTAGATATCAAGATATTTATAATCATTCATTATATATTTAAAATTCTTGAGATATGTGATAATGCCAAATCATTTAATTTCTGTTGAAATGTTTTTAAAACCTACTAAAATTTACTTTTTTTTTTCTTATAACAGTCGATTATTGGAAAGACTGTTCAAAAGCTTAGAAAGATTATTTATGCCCGCGCGAAGCGCCGGTAAATTACCTAATTTATAATAATTTAAGATGAAAATGAGTATAATTAATTAATATTAATTCAACAATAAAGTTTATACATAAAGACGTATCATATATTTATTATATTGAATTGACGTAAACACCGAGTTATTGCTAAGTTGTTGCTCGTAATGAATCATCTCATTGCTTGGTAGCTTCCTTGTAATATTGTAAGGCAGTCACACTAGCTTAGCTAAAAAAAAATTGTTTTTTTTTTTAGTAAAACACAAGGAAATTGCAGTTAAAGTAATTCTACGTTACATAAAATACTATATTATATGACTTGGAATAATTTTCATTCTAAATTTTATACATATATCTTGACATAATTATCACGTCGAATCATGATTATAATATGGTTATTTCAAATCTTACGTAAGCATGAGATACTTTGTGCGTCAAATTATCCTTCTATTATCACGAAAAAAATTCTTGAGTAACATGTGATTATTTTTTAGTAAGCAACACAATCTTGATTAATTAGTTCACTGGCCTTTTGTACATGAGTTAATAATTACTAGACAATTTTTCTTTAACCATAATTAATATATATAAAGTGTGATGCACGTTAAATATTTAATGTTTAATTTTATTTCGTACAAAATTAAAGGTGTGTCATCTTTTTTTCCTTCATTATATAATTTGTTGGAAGATTTGGTCTAGTCCTCCTGGGTGTACGTTCTTATTTTCCTTTGTTAATATTGCATTTAATTCTTGACAAGAAAATGGCCGGACTTAATATGAAAATCATAAATTAGAATACAAGATTATTAGATATTTGAACGTTGTTTCGCTTTCTTATATGATGGAACATCGTAGCGATTTACTTCTTCCTTTCATGTAGTATTAATAATAGTATTATTTTCATAGTTTATTATTCTTTGATTCCTATCACTTACGTGTTATTTCTTGTAATCTTGTTATCATATCACTTTGTTATTGTTGTTATCGTTTCTTCTTCACTTTCATATTGCTATCTTTTTTAAAAAAATTACACTGAATGTTTTTTACGAGTTGAGGGCCTATTGAAAAATAAACATTTCTACATCTTCAAAATAAGAACAAAATCTATATACATAATATTCTCCTCAGACTTCACTTATAAAATTATTTGAATATTTATTATTAATTCTTGATGGTTTATTAAGAAAGAAAAGAAAGTGAGTTTCTTTGTTATTTTATAAATAAAAAAAATCACTTTTGCATTAATAATTAACCTAACTAGTAAGAAACCTAGACTTCTTTTCTCAGGATAATATCTCAAAACTTTATAGAAATAGCTTAATTGTAAGTTATTCTCTTTAATTCCATTATTATAGCAAGTAGGCATCAATCGTTTTCTAGTACTATTGGATTTATATAGGCTTACATTTTTTTTCCTTCATAAGATGAGAACCACATAAAGTCCTAATACTTGTTATTCTATTGTTTTAATTTATTTGTCTATTTTTTTTTTAAATGTAGCAACATATTTTTTGTAATTTTTTGATTTCGACTTCATGACAAATTTCAGACCACACGATTAGAGGACAATATATAATATTTAATATATTTTAAATTTCAAATCATAAAATTTAAATTTTTTTTTTTATATTTTCAACTTCATAAAAAATCAAAATCAGACAAAGAAAATGAATTGAAAGCATAATAAATAAAATAAAATAATCATTATGCACTAAGAGAGGTGGAAGAGAAATCGATTATTTGACATCGAACCTATAATTTAAATTTTAAATACGTATCTATTCACTTTGAAGTAAATTACAAGCATTTAACTAATGCTCTTAATTATAATTACCTCCCTTCCCAATCAATAAATTATCTCTTTTACTCTTTATTATTTGTTTATTTATTTTCAGTGGGAAGTTAGCTTACAACATATTTTGCCTGAAAATGGCTTTAATTAAGTTTAGACCTACTTGAGGATTTTAAAAGTATTTTGTATTTAGTTCTTACTTCTTAATTACTTGAATATATGGTGGCCTACAATCTTTGATTTTTCATCATCAAGTGTGTCGTCACTAATTAAATTTCAAACTTTTCCTATAACATCTAAAGTTTATTTAATTAATATTATTGCTTAATTAGTTGGTTAACAAAATATTTCAAGTTTTTGAATATGAATAATTCTTACTTTAAGAAAGTCCATCTAGATCAATAAATTCATTCATACATCTAGCTATGGTATAACATGTTAATAACAAAACTTGTAGAATGTCCACAAAAATTTTAATCCATTATGATTTATGTGCATTACTTTGCATAAACCCTATTACAATTTATATATATATATATATATATATATATATATTAACGGGAGTAGATATATATATCTTTCGGCTTTTAAAGAAAAATTTAACATAAATTAAGGCTATTAAATTCTTGTACTCTTTAATTCCTTTAACACAATATTTATTGCTCCTCACATCCTATATATTTTGCAAAATTTGTAGTAAAAAAAAAGAAAAAAATCAATATTTGAAAGAAAATTAACTAGAATTGAAGCGAACATTTGTGTAACATGATAAAATCATTATAGTGTGATTAGAAAGTAATGAATTTGACATGTGTATAAATAACCTCTCGTACAAATACAAGGCATGGCTAAGTTTTTCATAGTCTCATGACCTTTCTCCGGATTCCGTGCATATCGATTGGTTAGTACTATATCAGATCATTTTTTTTTATAAAAAATTTATTAATGTGAATTAAACTAATAATAAAGGAACTTGTGGGTCCTTTTTTCACAAGTTTTAAGAGTTTAGAGGGTATCAAGAAAAAAGGGAAATTTTAATTTACACAAATATCGAGGGGTAGATTTTTTCTATATTTTAATTTAATTGCAGCACCGCCTTATAAACCAGAAAATAAAAATGAAAAAAATGATGATAACATGGATGGCTTAACAACTTTTAACACACAAAAAAGTCTATATACAGCTGAACCTCCAAATTAATTAATCCAAAATATATGGGAAAAAAATATGAAATTTTGAAAAGAGTGCATATGGCAGATTATTTTAGGGCATGTTAAGAGTATTTGATACTTTGGCTATAATAAATAAAGTAGGGTTCTCTTTAGCTGCCAAAGAAGATGAGACCCCACTAACAAGAAAAAGAAATCCATTGACAAAATATAATGTCCTGCCCCATCATACAAGTAATGTTAGAGACTTTTGTTTATACCAATGTCTTCTTGTCTCTACTTTTCAATCTTCCTCTCCAATATTTCAGTATATACCTTGGGATAAATATCATCTGTTGGTCCTCTGGAACGATAAGTATATCTTCATTCTTAGTTAAAGATTTGAATTTTTTTTGATAGCTAAGTAGGGATCAGACACAATCAATATAAGAATACGATTCAACATATATTCAAGGGTCTAAAATGTTCAATCCAAAAAGTAATCTTGAAAAACGTGTCAAATTTCCGACCTAGTAAAATTATCGAAACTCGAATTCTACCTCGCCAGTCTCATATTTTGAAATGTATTTTAAATCCAATAGATAAAATGAGTTGTGGTTCATAATCCATAACTTAAGATCTTAGATCTGATTATATATGTTGGTACAAAGCATTTTATGTCCAAATGAAATCTTTTGGTACGAACAAGTAGAATCGATATTAATATGATTGCAGTTGGATAAAATCATGTATTTGTATTAAGAATTTATTTAATGTGTATAAATGATATATTTAAAACTCAAAAAGCAATATATATATAATAATTCAAAACTTATAAATTAAAAATCTTGATTTCGAAAGCTAAACAAAGAGGAAAAAAAAAGATAAAAGTGTTATGGATTTTTACGAAAGTGGGTGCATGTCAAATACTAACGCACTAACTATTACTATTTATTTATGACAAGTCGAATTTTTTTTTATCGGCATGCCACATGCGTATAATATAATGGTTGGTTCGTTTTATTAAATTTAATTACATAGGTGTAAAATAAGAATATGTATATCAATAATATATGTGAATAAAATCAGACACTCATGTACAGTACATGAAGAACTTCTCATTGCCTTTTATCTTTAGTGTAACAAATACATTGAATGGACATTGAGCATGATTTAATTTTGAAAAAATTAACTCAAAGGGAGAAATTTTTTCCAAGTTCGTATAAAAAAGTCATTATATGAGATTCTTTCTATTCATCTATTTGAGAGCCAATATCGGAGAGGTTTGACTATAATTTCATGCTAAATGGACCTTATGGCTAATTCATCAATCGACATAAAAATTATCTTAAAGGAAAATGTTTATCCAAATTCATATAAAGAAACTTAGAATTCCTTCCATCACCAATGTGGGATTCTTTACATTTATCGTAGCTAGAGAGAAATCAAGAATAATAATTACACACAGAATATAAAGAGTTGTTTGTGCATATAAGTCCATCAAATTAAAATTAGGCTCAATAGTATTTTAGCTCTAAAGTATGTGAAAGAATTTGAATACCTAAACCAAAAGTTTAGGTAACATAAAATAGTTAAAATTCTTTATAAACACTCATGTAATTAATAATGGATAAGTGCAACATTCTCATTTATTTGTCAAATTTTATTATTTTTCTTCCAACTTTAGTGCTTCCCCACCCCAAATCGATTTGTCGATTCAACTAGCTCGGCCGAACTGAACCCCCAGGCCCCGCCCCCCTCCTGTTTTATTACATAGTATAGTTTCCTTCAAAATTTACAATAAAGTTAGTGTGGCTGATATCATTTCGTTTTAATTTGTAAGATTTAGAAAATAAAGTTAAATGTGTATTAGTTTAATTTATATCATGGTCCAGTTGAGGTCCAAATTACTTACTCGATATAGTTTAATTAGTATCCTTAATACCAGACATTATAAACATTGAAAAAATCTAAATATCTATATTTTACTCTATGATTCAAGTAACATACGTGGCATGTTCCTACCAAAGAGATTTTGTTTACTTAGTAGTAATTAAAATGAACATTTATTTCTTGATAAAATAAAAATAAACTTTTTAAAAAAAAAGTATGGTAGGATAGAAGGAGTAGTAATTATCACTCCCCTAATAGGTAAGTAGTTATTCAAAAAAATAATAATCCTATTATTCACAACTAAATAATTTAATATAATAAAAATAAATATTAAACTAACCATTATAAAATGATACACAATCATATATCAGGTATTTGTTAACCTTTTATTATTCACCAGATATGAACAATGTTATATTATATGCAAAGTCAGATTTTAAAATTTATGAATTTGAAATATTAGTTAATTAAAGTTATCTAATTCTAAATTAATAATTTGATTATATTCAATAATTTTTTAATATTATATACAAATATGAAGTTTGATAAAAATCATAATCAAAGCGCTAGCTCCTAATGATTTATCATGTAACTTCCAAATCATAGTCCCACACCCCACGTTTATTGCAGGGCCAACAAATAGTATAGTAGTATAGTCTATTAGTGTAAAATGTAAATTAATTTTAAAGCCATTAATTAATTCCTTCAACACCATTACAAAGCAAAGCACAATTAGTCGTATATGTTTACCAAAATTGAAAATGACTGTGACCCTACATTGTGTGATTTTAATATTTTTAGTCAGCTAACTAATATAACTTTTACTTGTTTAATTATAATTAACCATAATAGTTTGTAACGTCACCGCCCATCGATATAAATGTATAAATATTTAATATAATAATTATATAACATACTGACTAAAATTTTGTTGCATATAAACGTATTCTTTCGATATAATTCAGTAATTTTGGCTCAAACACGACATTATTTTCCTGCATATTTTTATTTTTTTTCTGTCTTTGTTTTTTGTTTGACAAAATGGATTTCTTTGAACTAGTATATATTATATACATCATTCATCACATATGCACATTTATTAGTCAAAATTATTGACACCTTCAAATATTATCTAGTCCTTTCTGACATAAATATAATGTCACACTATGCTTGCTGGTTCATTTACTATGAATTTCTTAGAATAGTTAAACACCAAAAATCTTAATATGGAGGATTAGATTCATTAATTGGTTTCACTTAACAAAATTAGATTACAAGAGAATAAACTTGCTCTGACTAAATCTGTATTAGAGATTTGTTAAGCAGTACCTTAATTAATTAGATTCCTTTTGTCACATCATCATTCAAAAAAATCAAAATCAATCAGCATAGCATATGCTAGAATATATTTTTAGGCCCAATAATATTACATACAAAGTATATAATCCTTCCACATGTAGAAAGAGGGGTATAAGCAAACAGGCCCTATATGAAAAACTTTCTAAACTATCTTAAGCTTCCGTTTGATCATAGATTTATGATCAAAAGCTAGTTATATAGGAGAATAAACCTTTTAAATTCAAAGAAGACACCTCTAACTACAACTACGGAATTTATGTATTCGATTTTTTAAAATATCTTATTAATTTGATTCGTGCCATTTCATTTATTTGTGCGCACCGTTTATGGAATGCCGATCGATGAGGAAAAGGTATAATATAGAGGTGTGTAATTAGTCCAACATATAATTGTTGTATACATGGTATATTTTCGTAAATTTGATTCAAAAAAAATTAAAATTTCACTTGAAATGGAGAAGGTAATAATATTAGTATATATTAAAGTAGAATACAAAGTAGTTTTTATATCGATGAGTAAAAAGGGACTGCTTGAAATTGAAGAAAGCATTCTAGCTACGACATTTGAAACAAAATATTTACTTTGATATAATTGTTATATTTTTTTAACATATTATTTCAAGTTTGAAACTACGAATTTTGAATGCTCCAATAAAGGTTATATTTCATATATGTTAGTAACTCTAATAAAGCTCAAATCAAAATCGAATTAATACTAATGCGAACAAAAAAAATCAATTCAACACTAAGAATGACAAAAATGTTGAATATTTGTTCTTTAGTTTTACATTTATTTAGACAATTAAAATACATAATCTAATTTTAATTTTTCTTTAATATTTAGTCACGTAATTAATGCATATTAGACTTATTTTAACATGATTTAATACTTTTAAATTATGATAATTTTCATTATGACTTAATAATTTGCACTATATATTTTATGTGATTTCATTATTATTATTTTTGAATATTTTAGTGTCATCACTCATTTCATATTTATGTTATTTTCTTATAAAACAACTTAGATAGTTGCATTTTGATAGGATTAAAGAAATATTTGAAGCAAAAGTTAATTATATGTTTGTATGAATACTTTATCGAAAAATCCGAATTTCATTAATTTGATTTGGTTTATAAATTTAAAAATCTGACACAAAAAATTAATTTGATATTTGAAAAATCTGAATCAATCCGTTCATGTACACAACCCTAGCAACCTCTATAATCAGTACAATCATCATTATGAAAATATTGTGCCCAACTTGTCCCAATTGACCATATTTTATTCCGACTTCCTATGAGCTCATAGTCTCAGAAGTCCCTAAGCTAATATCAATAGCAATGCGAAATTCCAACAATCGAAGCTACTGATAATCTCCGGACAATAACATTATACTATTTCAAACAATAAAAAAGACAATTTTAGAGCGACAATCAAACTCATAATAAGTGAGAAATTTAAAAATATGGTTTTTGAAAAATGGTGTACTAGCTTTGTAATTTATTTTTATTATTTTATGTTTAATTGAAATATAATAGTATCAAAAAATTGGTAAAAAACTATTCAAATATTTAAAAATACCACCTATATATAAGAATTAAACTTTGTTGGTCAATGATAGGGATATTTTGGGGATTAATCGCACTTTGTCCTCCACTTCCCGTCGTTAGTAGCCCAAAGTCGTCAAAAACCCGACTCCGATAGCGACGGCGACAAGTTAACCCACAGAGAAGAAAGTTGTTAAATTTACAGTCAATTTTGTAATGCATGCTGGTGTAATCGCCGGTAATCCTCCGACGAAAAGCCGGTGAAAAATTCGTCAGAAATGTCGGGAGGGGAGGACGGCGATCACAACATTTTGTTACGTTCTACTTCATCGGCGTCGGAAGGCGATGTGGAGGGCCAGTCGTCTCCGAGGAGAACGAATACAAGAAGCATTAAGGATCTATTGAAGCGGTTAGATCGAGGATTTTCTGGTCGGCGATCATCGGATAGGGATCACCACCACTCCTCGTCGCCTTCGCCTTCTAATCGCCGCGGTGTTTCATCTACTGCGGATGAAATTTTAGGTGATAGTGCTCCGCCGGAATGGGCGATGTTGCTTGTTGGATGTCTCCTTGGCCTTGCTACTGGCCTTTGTGTTGCTGGGTTTAATCGAGGGGTTAGTTTCAGCTTATAGCTTGCATTTTCGTTAAAGCTTATTTTTGCTTCAATAACTGGACGAATTTAGCTAGATTTATTGCTTTTTGCCTATGTTGGCACTTAGTTATGTCATTTCTATTTCCTATCTCAATTTGCACATAATAGTGATTGATTTAGTGTGGAGATTTTTTTGAGTTGGCTTCAGATAGATGTTATCAGTTTATCACTTGATTTCATTACACCTAATCGTAAACTAAATTAATGGCGTCGAATACTCTATTCCAGTCCGTTTCAGTGCAATAGTACATGCATTTTATCTTCTAAAGCAAATTAGGGTTTGCTATCACTACCAAAATCTGAAAATTGTGAATTGTGAAAATTGGGAACAGCAAAATGCTGTTGCTTTATGAAATCTGCATGTTATATATTCCTCTTATTTAGTTGTTTGTGTATCTCTCCTGGGGTTTCAGTGTTTCCAAAGTAGAGATCTTCAGTTAATGAGTAACGGCAGTTCCTGTGGTTTGCTTTCCTTTTTGGTATGGGGAATATGTGTATTGAGGGTCTGCTTTTGTGACTTGCAAGCTTCTCTGACCATTTTTGATGATTAAAGGTGTTGCATTTGGAGAGTTACTTGTACTGTATATCTTATGTTGTTAACCAGTAGTCTTTGAACTGTAATTTTTTATTGTATATTGGATGACACCTAGGATATTTGTTTAGGTACATGTAATACACGAGTGGGCATGGGCTGGTACTCCTTATGACGGTGCTGCTTGGCTTCGTTTGCAAAGGCTAGCTGATACTTGGCATCGGATACTTTTAATACCAGTTTTGGGTGGAGTCATTGTTGGCATGTTGCATGGTCTGCTCGGAATATTGGACCAAATAACACAGTCTAGCTCTACTCAGGGACAAGGATTTGATTTGATTGCTGGAATCTTCCCTACAGTGAAGGCCACTCAAGCTGCTATAACTCTGGGCACTGGTTGTTCCTTGGGTCCTGAAGGCCCTAGTGTAGATATAGGGAAGTCGTGTGCCTATGGATTCTCAATGATGATGGAAAACAACCGGGAAAGAAGAATAGCTCTCATTGCAGCTGGTGCAGCTGCTGGAATTTCTTCAGGTATGTTTTTTCTTATTAAGAAGTATCTGAACCAGGAAATATTCCTTATTCACTTCCAAAGTAATGCAGAGTATTAGGCCCTTAGCAAATTATATGTTTGGAGGTTTTTTAGTTTGTATGTAATTTCTGAGATGATATCTCTCAGAGGTATTCTAGAGACATTGACTAAGATGAGACATTGTTTGTTCAATCTCAAAACCATTATGAGTGGATGCTTTTGTGAATTTCTCTTGCAAGAAAGGTTTTTCGTGTGTTATAGCTTGTATGGATTATGAATTTAATGCATATTCTAGTGACGCTAAGAAGAGCACTCTCATGCTGTCCCATCTTTCTTCATTCCCAAAAGACTTTTTTTTCTCTGTTTTCTCTTTCCCAGAAAATGAAACTATGTTGTCAAAATAGGCAGTCACCTTGGAGCCAAATTTCCGACAAGTCTTTTGAGCTGCAAGGTTCAATATGGGTCTCAATATTAAAGGAGTAGAAACTATTCCTCCTGCTAATATGACTTTGTGTGGGTCCCACAGGCCATTATTTACAACAACAACAACAACGACAACAACATACCCAGTGAAATCCCACAAGTGGGGTCTGGGGAGGAGTGTGTACGCAGACCTCACCCTATAGAGAGGCCGTTTATCATTGCAGGGAGAAATACTTGGTTATTATTTTTGTCAATGTGTCAAATAGATAGTCGGATACTCTTCATTAGTGCACTTCTGATACGTGCATATCCATGGGCGTGTACTTGTCTGTGTGAATTGTGGCTTTGCACCTCTCTGGATCTTGCCTCAGCTGGTTGATGGATCTTTAGGTTTAACATTTTTTGTTCTGCAGGTTTCAATGCAGCGGTAGCTGGCTCTTTCTTTGCGATTGAAACAGTTTTAAGACCACTCCGTGCTGAAAATTCACCCCCTTTTACAACTGCGATGATCATATTGGCTTCTGTTATATCATCAACTGTATCAAATGCAGTACTTGGGGAAAAACAGGCTTTCACAGTGCCCACGTATGATATGAAATCTGCCGCCGGTATTTGATCTAATTCTAGTTTATTTTATTATGGCTAAAACATTACTACTATAGTGCATGAGTATTTCAGTTGGTGTTGTTCTATTTATTTTTTCTATAGCAGACATGAGTCAATGACGAGGGGTATTTGCCCTTTCACAGTTTGGCTGCACTCAGCCAGTGTTCATGCTGCATTGTTGAATGAAATTCTTGTAATCAGGGAATTTTGCATATGCATTTCTGATATAGTTGTACCATTTCTCCTGAGAATGTTTCCCGGTGGTATTCATACTTGCTATTGTCATTCACATGCTAAATTTCGCTAAAGAAGGAATGGACAACGTCAAATACGCTTTTCTCTTGTCTCCTATATGTCTAAAGTAACATCTGAGTGTACTGTCTCTTGTCTCCATTGTTATAGGTCGTAACATAGAGTCAATTGCTATTCTAATTTTTGGCATGGATACCATGCCAACCTCTCACACCTCCTCATCGGGTCATCTGAGCATCTCCTCGTAACATGCTTGAACCGTCTCTGTCTCACTTTCCTCAACTTGTCTACCCCAGAGGTCACTCCCACCTTCTCCCAGATATCTTCATTCTGAATCTTATATCTCCTAGTAAGCCCACACATCCACCTTAGCATTCTCAATTTCACAACTCTCATTTTTTGAACATGAGAGTTTTTAACAGGCAACACTCCATCCCATACAACATAGTCGGCCTAATCACCACTTTGTAGAACTTACCTTTAAGTTTAGGTGGTACATTCTTATCACTTATCGGACAAGACTCTGGAGGTGAGCCTCTATTTCATACCCCTCACACCAATACGATGTGTGACATTATTGTTGATCTCCCATTACCTTGCATTGAAGACCCAAGATACTTGAAATGACCCGTGTATCAAGGCTCACTTCCATGCCAACCTCACGTGTCTTATCACTGAACTTGCACTCCAAATATTTGGTCTTTGTCCTACTCAACTTGAACCCTTTAGACTCCAGGGTTTGTCTCCAAACCTCCAGCCCAGGGTTAACTCCACCGCTATTCTCGTCAATCGGTACTATGTCATTTTCAAATAACAACAGACACCACGGCACCTCACCTTGGATATGGCGTGTCGTAAGATACATTAAGAGAGAATGTATAACGTGATATCTGATTTAGATGACTGGGTATCATGTTACTTCATGCTTTACGTATTAAACTGTCTTGATTCTCACCCTATTTTTTTTATGGATTTCTTTCTGAATACTTGAGAATGCTTCCTTTTTGTAGAGCTTCCATTGTATCTGATACTGGGGATGCTGTGTGGAGTAGTAAGTGTTGTTTTCACTCGATTGGTGTCCTGGTTCACCAAGGGGTTTCAGTTCCTTAAGGAAAAGTTTGGACTTTCTGATGTTGTCTGCCCTGCTTTGGGGGGTTTAGGAGCTGGTGTAATAGCTCTGAGATATCCTGGAATTCTCTATTGGGGTTTCACTAATGTTGATGAAATCCTACATACTGGGAAAACTGCATCTGCACCTGGAATTGGATGGCTAGCTCAATTAGTTGCTGCAAAAGTCGTGGCCACTGCTTTGTGCAAAGGGTCTGGCCTTGTTGGTGGATTGTATGCACCAAGCTTAATGATAGGTGCTGCTGTAGGTGCTGTATTTGGAGGGTTAGCCGGGGAACTAATTAATTCAGCTATTCCGGGGAATGCTGCTATTGCCCAGCCACAGGCATATGCACTGGTCTGATATACTTTTACCTTCCTCAAACAATTATTACACTCCAATGCCGTTTAGGTGTTAAACTTTTCTAATGGATAAATGTAAACAATGCAGGTGGGGATGGCTGCTACACTAGCTTCAGTTTGCTCAGTGCCTTTGACCTCAGTGCTTTTATTGTTTGAGTTGACAAAAGATTATAGAATTTTGCTTCCTCTCATGGTTAGTCTTGCTGAGCAAAAATTCACTAGTTCTAGCTGTTTTTCATGTGTGTTACTAAAAGCTCCCATGCTTGATTAAAACACCTATCTTTGTTATCTAATCTCCTACTTTCTGAGTAACTCAAGTCTTCTTTGTGACAGATGGTTGTCATCCTAGTTTAACTTCATAATTTGAGTATGCAATGGACTTCCTTTAATTGTGTTTGCTAATTTTTGAGTTACTCTCATTCTGAAATCAAAGTTTCCCTGCTTTGTTACATGTCTGGTGTTTCTTTACCTGTTTATCTTAGGTAATCATTAAGTATATTCCTGACTTTTAACTGTGGCAGTATTGCGGTTTGCCTGTATTGAGCTTTAACTTAATTTTGAGCTGTGTGTTTGACCTCCAAATTTGGATTAAGTGGATCTTTTGGCTACTATCTGAACATTCTCCTGGGAATTCTGTGCTGAAATCACCCTGAGGGAGAGTTTGTGTGGTCAGGCGGTAAATTTGATCTTGGTAACCTTTTTGGTTGGTTAATTTAATCTTTGTAACTTTTGGCCATAAGATTATGCTAACACGTTGGACTGTTGTCCTCTCTACATTTGAGAGGTAAGAGGGTTAAACTCTAGGAAACTATGCTGCTATAATAAGGAGACCTTCTATTATATTAAATTACGTTACACACATAACATTACATTATAGTGTACTACATTAAGACTAAACCTTTATCAGACATATACAAATCTGACTTGCATCTGTGTTTGCTAGTTAGATGATCGCATAGATGTTTTTTGCTATTGTAGGTTGCTGTTGAAATGATATATGGGGTAAAACTTGCACTTTAAATCATGCAATTGTTTTAAATGTTCTTTAATAGGGTGCTGTTGGGCTGGCAATATGGGTGCCTTCCGTTACCGACCAGCCAAATGAAACGGAGTCATCAGAAGCCAAGTTTGCATCAAAAGGTTACTCTATTCTTTCACCAGCTGATGAAAAAAATGAAGGGAATGGTTCGAGGCAATCTGGTGAGAGAAATAACTTGGAACTAATGGTGGTTGGGAGTCATAACAGTCATGAATCATTTGATGAAGGTCTCGTTTTAGAAGATCTAAAGGTACTATCTTTGTGTTGGCATCTAGAAAGTGGGAAAAGTTTGCATTTTATGGGATCTTGGTTTTCAATTTTTTGAACAAAACACCACCTGTTTTCTTTTAGGAGACTTATTTTGTGATTTAGGTACTTCAAGAATCTAATGTGTATTTCCTTCTATTAGGTTTCTCAGGCCATGTCAAATGATTATTTGAAGGTCTCTCCAAACCAAACTGTGAAAGAAGCATTAGAATGCATGCATGACGGCCGACAGAGTTGCGTTCTTGTGGTTGATGCTGAAGGTTACTTGGAAGGAATTTTAACATATGGTGACGTGAAAAGGAGTTTGTTTAAGAACCATGGGGATTCTTCCAACAAAGATTTATCAGTCACAGATGTATGTGCTTTAGATTGCCATCATGACAAATGTCTGTTAGTGTTCATTTCTTTTTCTCCCTGATTTTGTGTTCACTTTGCCATCTCTGTCTCCGGGAGTTTCAGTCCATGCACCTCCTTTCTTTTCTTACTTTAGTTATATGATTTACAGGCAAATACTTGTCTTGTGTCCTCTATATGCACAAGAGGGATAAGCTATCGTGGCCAAGATTGTGGACTCCTAACTTGTTATCCTGATACGGATCTAGCAATTGCAAAGCAACTAATGGAGGCCAAAGGAATTAAACAATTGCCTGTGGTCAAGCGTGGTGGAGAATTCAGAAGAGAAAGAAAGCGCAGAGTTATTGCTCTTCTGCATTATGATTCAGTAGAGGAGACGATCAGGTTTTGCTGCTTCTCTATGTAATATCTCATATTATGCTTGTATGTTGCTCCGTTTTGCTCTGATCCAAGTTTTGAAGTGTTCCATATGTTTCTATGTGGTATGCAAGTCACAAGAGTAGGAAGTTCTATTTTTTTTTTGGTGGAGTAAAAAGAAAAGGTAAAAATGGATTTATGGTACTTGTTCTTCCATTAACTGTAGATCCTACTCTGTAGCTTTATTCAGAGGGAATTAAAGTGCAAGAAGTTTTGGAAATTGAGCAGAAATCTTTATGTTATGGGGCCTGTAAATGAATGGAACTCGTAGAAGATGTGAAGTTAAGTGATAGTTATAGGGTTCTTTTAATATTTGGCGCTAAACTACAGCTTCGTAAAATAGGTTTGAATGATGACAGTACAGCTGTAGCTCGATTGAACACTCATATGGAGCTAAAGCCCAAGAGGTGAAACTGATCTTAGCCTGTCATTTGCAAAAGAACATTATTATACAAAGAAAGTAAATAAAAAGGAGAGAAAATGCGTGTTAAAGACAGAAGTGACTCAATCAAGAAAATTAGGATGAATTATATTTTTTGGTATTAACAAAACTATATGCAGGTGGAGCTGAACTTTACAATAGTTTTTCGAATCCTTGTAAGATGAACAAAAACATAGTTCTAAAATGTAAATTGGCTCCCAGCACAGCCTTTGTGCTGATGACTAATAGACTACTCATTTGTGGATTTTGAATTGTTTAGACGTGCTTGGGTTTTGTATTGTCAGTGTGTTTTCTGAATGTAATTCATCCTACAGGCGTGAAGTGAGTCACCGGAAGTCGGTGTACCAGCAGAATGAAGAAGAAAAAGATAAGCAGATCATAACGAATGGCCATTAATAGCTCAAGGCACTGAATATCACCAGCAAGTTTCAACAAGAAATTTGTGTTTGTTCTACTTTGGCATCAATCTGAGACTGGGAAGCAAAGAAATATACGATCTTAGTTGGACATCAGTAGGTAATATCCAATTTACTGTATATTCTTCACTTAATTATGTGTGCAGAAGTTGAGGTTCCTTCCTGTTTGTTTCTGGAGCGGACATGCTGCCTACAGAGCCCGAGCGTTATAGCATGAGTTTTCCTCAATAGTTTTGGTTGTACTTTATCGTTAAGGCAGTCGTCATCAGTGTAAATTTGACATTTGACATTTTGTACATGAAACATATACTTGGTAGATCAGGGTAACATCAAAATGTGAAATCGTCATGGATTAATATGTGTACACAAATTGAGAGGCAACTTGTTGAAATTCTATTCATATGTCTCTTTTGATATGTTAAGATTACTTTTACTATTGGGTGGTTCCCTTTTTAACCATTTACACCTGTTGTTGTTGGTGGAAGTGGTAGATATCTTGTGAAATTCATTACAAGTCCGAATACAATCAGTAACTTTTGCCTTAGAATCCAATTATTAACACTTGAAATCATTATTACAAGATTCAGAACCCATAAGGATGATCTCTTCCCCGGTCAACCCACTCAATATCCGAGAGAGGGTAGGCTTTTGGCGGCCGAGATTGGGTTGGTGTTCCAATAGGCGAGAGGTGTGAAGCCAAATCGTACTAAAGACAATGAAAAAATGATTTCGCCCGTAGAAGCAGACCTACTGATTCTCTAGGCCGCCTAGTAGCAGCGAATTTAATCATGACAACATTCGGCCATAAAACTTCTTATTAATGTAATTCTATTGCTATAAGACTTGTGCCGTAACTACTACAAAATATACAATTGTCGAACATATCAGGAAGTTGGTACCTTTCCTAAATGTTCAAGCAAACTTTGATTACGAAACTTGTACAACTTACTATTTCTCTTAAATGTTAGAAACATCTCAAACAAAGAGCACAATGCTTGTCGTTTCGATTGGTTAAATTTATGCAGCAATGTAGTGTTGAGTAAATTATGTAGGGGTCATTTGGTTGTTTGTTAAAGTTATTCCAATTTTAGATGCAATGACTAGCTCGACAATGAACCTCAATATACAGTAAATTGGATATATACACATACCATTGATGTCCAACTAAAAATATAAATTACCTGTTGCAACCTGTACTTCCCAATTCTCAGACTAGAGATGAGAGCAGCAAAAGTTGCATGCATATACCAACCGATGAAAACAGACAGAGATTTCTTGTTGAAACTTTTTTCTTTAATATAAGAGCAAGGCCATCATGGTGCGGTTTAGGCAAAAGAGTACACGGAGGAGGATATAAACCTTAGCCTCCAAAATACGATGAAGTAAGATCGGACATGGAACTTTTCCAAGTTACAACCTGAAACTGTTGCCAGTATAGCAAGAAGCTGAAGCACAAACACCAAATAAATGGCTGCTTATATGGTATTTAGAAGTTAAAACAAAGACAAAATATAGCTTCAAAAAGTTGTATTATAGGACTTTGTGTAGGAGGTATGCCCATTAAGTACCAAAATCAGCATCTCTAACTTTCTTTTCTTTAGAGAAGACAAAAACTGTAAATTTACATCTGAGGTCCAAGCGGCAACCTGTTCATAAATTGCTGATAAACTGCTGAGCCATTGGTGAGGTTCAATCCAGGATCCGACATAGGTTCCACCTTTGGTTCTTCCTTTGGGAACATAAATCCCATATCATGCATGGGTCGCGGCTGTCCTAGATATGGATGCATAGGAACCTCCCCTGGCTTGTTTTGATTAGGATGAAATCCGGCCATTGCTAGACTGGATAGGCCGCCTTGCTGGTTCATTCCATAGCTAAATCCTGGGTTAGGTCCAAGCTGGGGCCTCCCTGACAGACCAAATGAGCCCAGTGAAGGTTGCCGGTCAAACCGCGCCATAGCATTCTGAAGTTGAGCAGCCTCGGGCCTATGTAAATGGTTATGAGCAGGGGCAGTAACTGAAGCTGGATGAGTGTTGGAGGCCCCTGAATTAACATGACTACTGTTGCGAGCTGCAGGAACGTCGTGGTTGTGCTTCCCTTCATAGGTGGTAATCACTGACTTCAGGTCATGCGAGGCCCTCTCAACATGCTTCCTGACATTGCAGCCAGCACTTGTGCACTTGTAGTAACTCCTGCCAAAAGGGAAATCCATCATTTTAAGCAAACAACTCTACAAGTCAAAATTCAGGATTCGGGTATCATAAATTTTTTTATCAATGTGACTAACCTTGGATTTGGATTGCCTTTAACAACCTTTTGCCCATACTTGCGCCAGCGATATCCATCATCAAGGATGTCCACTTCGCTTGTAGTTTGAACCACAACTCTTGGCTCCCTGATGGCTCTAGTGGCACCAGTCATATCTGCAGAGTAGGTCTCGAGCTTCCTAGTAATATTACCAAAGAGATAATAAAAAGTTAAGTACTCCGGTAAATTTGATAGAATTATGGAAATCTCATTCATTAAGGCTAACGATGATATAGAAACCTTCTTTTAGACTCAGACTCATCTCCTTCACCATCATAACCTTGTGATACGCTGCCATGAGTTCCACGATCATCTTCATCTTCATCATTGGAAAAAGTCGACGACACATCTACTGCATCACCTGATTCCAACCGAGTGTTATTCTGAGCAGAGAAAGGGGCAGATCTGTTGCAGTACTCGGAGCCCAAGTTTGCTGATGATGTTGCATCAAGATTGTTGTTCCTCCAATCAAAACCTCCTCCAGCACCAGGTGCTTTCTGGAAGTTTGCCTGACCCAGATCACCATTAACACCACTTGCACCTTGTTCTGCACCGTCCAGCTGTAGGTCACCAAGTGAATTTGTGGATCCAAGGGCAGATCTACGGTTAGGTGGGGTTTTTGGGTGATTGTGGGCTCCCTTGTATATAATCTCAGTAATATGACCCTCTGGAGATCGCTCCACTTTCTTCTTGACTGGACAGTTTGGATGTGTGCACTTATAATAACTTCGGGGGTACTCGCTCCCCTTAACTTGTTTCTGCCCATATTTTCGCCAATTATAACCATCTTCAGCTGGGGCACCAGCAACATTTGGATCTCCACCTCCTCTTTGATCAATGTCCTCATCTTGCGGTTCATCGAGAGGTGGAGAATGGTCCACAGCACTGCCAACTGTCTGAAAAGTCCTAGACTCTAGGGTAACATTATTACCCATGACATCCTTCTCAGCAGAAAATCTAGGGAAATCAGATGATTGCTGAAGTGTTCCATTCTGAGTCGGGTTTTGTGTAGCTTCCACACGGTGAGATACAAGCGAGTTCTGGGAATGAACTGAAACTTCAATGTTTGGAAATCCTTGCTGAGAAAAATTGGACGGGTTCACCTGCAACCAAGACTAACAAACAAGCTCAGAGATTGGAAACAAACAGAATATCTGTGCAGAGTGCATTTGAGAGATTGAGAGTGATTACTCTGCTGGTCGTGCCAGGAAAAAGAGATGGAGCAGTCTCTGGAACTGGCTTGAAAGAAAAGGACGATGAATTGATACTCTCTAAAGCATTATCTTTCCTCTTATCTGTATCCTCCATCATCAACGCCGAGTTTCTATTCTCAATGCCTGAGGAAAATAGAAATTTTCCAGTTGTTGGGGATGGTTGCACCTGCAAGACATTGATAGAAAATTTTACATGAAAGAGAATCTTGAAGAAGAATACTTCAGTTTCAGAACAATGGGAGTTCACACAGATGTACAAGCGCCCAAAAGAAGTGACCTTTGCATTAGACCAAAGCCAAAATGATTCAAGCAAATTGTGCCTCTAAATGATACTCACTCCGTTTCAATTTTCTTGTTTGGTTTGCACTTGACACGAAATTTAAGTAAAAAATATTTTTGAATCATGTGGTCTTAAATTAAAGATATGTAGAATGAACCAAAATGTTCTTTAATCTTGTGGACTTAAGCATACCACGTGGAAAGTTAGAATTAAAGAGTTACCAAAAATGGGAAGGGACATTCTTTTTTAAATGGACTAAAAAGGAAAGAAAGACAAACAAATTGTGACGGAGGGAGTATACGTATCAGAAACAAGATCTTGCAAGATTAACATCTTAACAATATAACAGTTGTCCTATATAAGTAACTACAGACCTTGAGAAGCTCTTTTCTGGGTTCTGAAAACTCCAATTAGAAGATTAAATTAATAGTAAAAACCAATATATGGACCATGATGTGAAATTAGGACTCACAACTTCTTAAAACTCTGACAATTGGTTTTGCTTTGGTATATAATATAAATCAAGGGGAAGATGAACGGATGACAAGTCGCAGGTGAACTTTGCAAAGCAAGCAAACTTGAGGTAAGATACCGCAGGTTAAATTTTTTTTTATGATGTTTATGCTACAAACTCAGAAGATGAAACCCTTCATTCAGTAAATGCAGAAAAGAATTGCATGGAGTTTGATAAAATGCAAGAATTCAGACCCAGTAAAAGAGAATGCTCGTGACTGTAAAGTTATCTATTTCAAAAAAAGAAAGTTCGTGACTGTGACACACCATAAAAAGACTCGTGAATAAGTACAAGCATCTGAATTTTATTTATGAGCTAGTGTTTTCTAAAAGAACATGATAACTACTTGCAACAAAGAGCAATCTAAGCAAGTAAACCTATATCCTTCTACAGCTTTATATATTACTCCCTCCATTTCAATTTGTTTGTTCCTTTTTAGTCCGTATCAAAAAGAATATTTCTTCCCTTTTTTGGCAACTCTTTAATTCTAACTTCCCACATGACATGTTAAGATTAAAGGGAATTTTGGTACATTCTACATATCCTAGATTCAAAAGTCGTCTTTACTTTCTTAAACTCTAGGTCAAAGACAAAACTAGACAAGCAAATTGAAAAAGAAGGATAGTATATTTTCACAAACAATCATGGACTCTTGCTAAAAAATCAAAGAAGTTGGTTAGGTAGAACTATTAAAATAGATACAAATATTTGTCTTCACTTGATCCATCCAGTATATCACCCAAGAACAACTCTAATCATAGTCACAACTCCTCTTTTCACTTTGCAGAATCGATAGCCTATTATTATTTAAACTTGTGTATTATATCCCTTTCATTTGTTGTTGGCGTGCTTCTTAAACTTCCACCATTATAACATAGTTCAGAAATAACCAATAATAAGCAACCTAAATCTGGGAAATCAATTATGCGGTGGAGGCAAAGGGTATACACAAGGTGTATTCATACCAGTGAATTGGAGAGAAAAACAGGAGACTCTAGCAGGGTTGTTGGACTAAGACCAGGAGGAATAGTTAAATAAGGAGAGCGAACTCTTTGATTCTGCATCAGATCAGCAGGTCTAAGGCTCTCCGTGTTCAGCTTCGGGGCATTAAATCCAGCTCTAGCTGCTATTCTTTCCAAGAGTCCTCCTCCGCGAGAGCTCATTTTCTGGTCAGACAGTGCACTCAATTTCACCGGTTGTGGTTCACTGATTGCAGCTTGTGCTCCATCATTTCCATCAGAATTGCCAACATGTTCTTGAGGACCAGAAGCTAAGTTTCCACTAGTTTCATTGGTTCCCTCAAAAGATGATCTTGACCCAACATCATCACCTAGCAGTGAAGAGAAAAACGTTCTTGGACTTGGACTTGGAGGCATCCAATCTCCCATAATGGCAACATGATCATCAAATCCACCCATCAATTGTTGACACTAGTAGCATGAGCAACTCAAAGGCCAAATTAACTGCAATGAGGAGTAGCATGAAATGAATATAAAGCCACAAAGATTCTAAATCACACCAATATTTAAAACAACTATTTCATGAGTGCTTCTGTCAAAGGAGGAATGATACTCGAGGCGTTAAAGCTACTTCCACCATAAGACACTTAGCTGTCCACTCATAATCATTTAACGTAACTTACTCTTTTCTAATTTTCAAGAGATAGCAAATACACCTGAACAACAAGGTGAGGCATTGAACCCTCACCTTGTTATTCTCTCAGATATAACAAAGCAAAGATCTCCAAACCAGCCTCTCCATTAATCAATTTTCCTTCTATATCCACCAGACACACGAACGACTCTCGGATTACCATTTTTATTTTCAAATTGGGGGTAGGGGAAGGGATTACAAGGTGAGGCATCCAACCCTCACCAACAAGATAAAAGCTCGAGTAGCCAACCAACTAACCGAGCTACTAAGATTCCCCTCAGATTATCATCAAATCAAGGAATCATAATACAACAGCATAAAAGTATTCACATATATATACATCATTTTTTCCTTTTGTTATCAAAAAAGCCCATCAAAGGAAAACAAAACAGCCACAAATTAATTACATTCCACAAAAGCATAATTTTGATCTAGGGCAGCTGTAAAAACATGCCATTGCTGCAAAAAAAAAAAAAACTTACTTCTCCTGCCTGTAACTGATTATAGAAGGTAAAGATTGAAACTTTACTAAATCTTGAAGCACATCAGGATCTAACAAATAAGGAAAACAACAAAAAGGGAAAGAAGAAATCATTTACAGGCAAAAGGGGTCATCAAAAATACCCAAAACAAAGAAACCACATAGATAAAAATCTCAGGAGAATAAATCAATCATTAGAAAGTGATGATCAAAGAATAACAAAGGAAAAAAAAGTACCTGAACAACCATAAAAACGACAGTCAAAAAAAAGAATGATAAAATGGAAGAAAGATAGACCCTTTGGCCTGACCTTCAACACAGATTAGTCTCACCTTAGAATTTATTTTCTTTTTCCAACTCCACCCAAAGACTTTCTTCCAAGAAACAAATGGGAAAAAGCAAAAGCAATCCTTTCTCCCTCTCTCTCTGTAGAAAAAGAGCTAGATTGATTAGGCAAAAGAAAAATAATTATAGGAATATATGAATAAAAGTTGGAGTGGGGTTTGTTTGGATGTTATGGTGGACCTCTAAATGTTTTGGAATCTTTTGAAAGAGAGAAAAATGAAATTGAGGATTTTTATGAGACTTTTAACACACACAATTTTTTATTTTTTCTGTAACCGTTTTGTTCGGACCAGTTTTTACACATCTTCACTAATTTTACAAGATAATTATCAATTTGAGAACTGAAACTGAGGTATTCAATCCATATCATTGGCCACTTAAATACAGCCACGTGCAAAACATACAATTTTGAATTTACTATTTTTACCTATTTCGAACGTTACGGTTTATTTTTCTTCTTAGTTCTTTTGTCAACATTATATTTTAGTTTTTTACATTGAATGTTTAAGTCTAAAATATTAAAAGATAATACACACCACTTTGAATTTTCTATTTTTACCTACTTCGTACGTTACAGTTTATTTTTCTTCTTAGTTCATTTAAGAAAAATGTCTTCTTTTCCTTTGTCAATATTATAATTGATACATTTCATGTATCTTTCTATTTAATTTTGAAAGAAAATAAAATCTTCTAATCAAAATCAAACAAATAAATTAAACGAATTCAATATTTATTTATTTTTTAAAATGATTTGATGGGCCGGGCTAGAGGGGAAAACCGGGTCTCGAAATGTTATCCAAGTTTGACCAGCCAATAATAGAAAGCCACGTGGAAGAGTAGTTTGACTGATGGAGCTAATTTTGGGGAATAACATGTTATGATAAAACGGGACAAATGGCCAAACAATAGTAATTGCACGTAATTTTTATTTGCTTTTTGGCAACAATAGATTTTAATGCATTGTTGAAAGTACTTTTTTAATCATTAATTATTAGAGTTTGATATAAATATAAGAATAAATAAAACTCTCTTCTTTTAAAAAGCTAATTTGAGAACTATGATTAAGAGGAAGTAAATTATTTTTAGCAAGTACTAGCTAAGCTAGCTAGTATTACTAATAATGTTATGCTCCTTATGTATTCAGATATACGTATTTTTAGTAATCATACTCTTTTTAAGTGTGTTATTATTTGTAATTTGAATAAGTCTATGAATAAGAAGTAAATATATTTTTCTTTTTATATTTAACGTATTGGGTGAAACGTTAGGTTGACAAATTTTTAGGTATGATTAATGAATATGATTCTTGCATTATGATCGTCTATTTTAATTGGCTAAAAGTGGAATTAATCTTTATTTTTGTAAGTACGTGTTTCTCTCGTATTCAATATTTATATTGTATGTATTTTCACTTTAAATTAGTGTAAAACACAAATACAAATAAGAATTTATTTAGTCTCTGCATTCACTTTACATTAATTTTTTCTATTTATTGTTGTTGTAATTATCTGTGTGGCTAGTTGTTGATGTGCGGCTATTTATAATTATTATTATTAGTAGAAAAAGTAGCTTGGAAAAATGAAAGGAGAGTTTTACGTAAAAAATAAAAAGACTTGTTACCTCATTTAGAAGTACGTGAACCTAATAATTATGAAATAACAATTTTTATTTTATACTACTTGTATAAATATATAAGAAAAAAGTGATTAATAGTTATTTAAAGACAATATATTATTTTTATGGACGATCGTCAATCACGAATTATATATACATAATATATAATTGATAGAAATAAATAACAGAGATCTTGTTTGAATATTTAGCACGTAATCTCACATTTCAACACTAATGCCTTAATGTTATTGATATATATATATATACGGATTGACGGCTGAGATCAAATAGAAAAAAGAAAAGGACACTAGGCAAGATATTTATTATTTATCAACAACAAATTATGTATATAGAACTTTCAAATACATTTTAGATTTGTGATCATGATTATTTATCATTTCTTAAAGAAAAATATTTGGTTAACAATATAAATTTACGAGTGAGTAAGTAGAATGTCCGTATTACGTGGTATAGTATGATTAGTAAAAAAAAAAGGAAGAGAAAATAGAAACAACGTAATTGAGACCATTTATTTGGAATCATTTGGGGAGGTGGGTGGTGGGGAACATTGACTTATTTTAGTGTAATAAATAATATGTTATTTTCTAATCAAATATAGAATGATTGATAACTCTGTACCAGAGGAAAAAAAAATCACACTGTTTAGAAAAAGGAAAAATAATATAATATTCCCAAGAGGTTTTTGAAATTTCCAGTTTCATAAATAAATTAAAAGAAGAACTAGTGGAATTTAGCGCTAATGGGAAAGATTCAAATATAAATGATTTCTTTATTGGTAAAGACGGAGCGAAATCGGAATTTTTAGTTTATGAATTATAATATATATAGAGAAAGAGAACATTTAACACAAATAGAGGGTTCGAAGCAGAAATATTAGAGTTTATCGAATCCGTGACTATTATATTGACTTCGCCTTTAGGTATAAAGTGACGACATGTTATAATTTTTTATTTTCACTTTTTATTGTTATCTTGTATGTCGATTGCATGAATTGAGTTAAAATTATAAAATAACAATGATTCATATATAGCTGACCTTTAATAAATATTAACAATCTTTAATAATCTGTATAAGTTGATGATAGCGTACGTTCTCTTCATTAATAAGCTTGACATTAATTAAGCAAATTGTTTCCACTTCGATAGCTTTGCCTAATCCATTATTAACTTGACATTAATTAGTCAAATTGATTCCACTTCGATAGCTTTGCATAATTCATTTGATTAGTGTCATTTAATTCATGCTCTACAATTTTGTAGTAAGGTTTAAAATAAATTTTATTTTACCTAAGTATTTTAAGAAACATTTTTTTTATCAGCTTCAAAGATCCCTCCAAAAACAACATCACTAGAATAAGTCTTGACACTATTATTAATATTTAAAAATATTTATTTTTGCACGAGTTGAAGACCAAACACTTAATTTGACTTGTTTAAAAATAGAAATTTGACTAGAAAATACTTCAACAATTTTGTGAGTTTTTTTTATTTTTTATTTTTTATTGTTGATTGCATATAAGAGTAGTGGGGAGATATTATTCATTTTTCAAACTAGATTTCTATTACACTCTTTCTTTCGTCAAGAAAGCAAACTCTAAGAGGCATTTGTCCACGAATAAAATTTTAAATATTTGAAAATTATTCTAATCATTTATCGAACTATTCCATAATTTCAATTTTAAATTTGCTATATAGAATTTTAAATTTTCATTCACATACTTCCAAATTATTTTTATGTTTAAATATGCCTTCAACTTTTAAATATTCTTTTTAACTTTAATTTTAAAGAATATTTTAAAAAAATTCTCAATTATGTCCAAACACTACTCGAAAAAGAAAAAGTAATAAAACAAAAACAAAAGATAAGCAATTAATGTATGTATGAAAAGACTAAAGTAGCACTAATAAATTAGTGTATGTAGTAGTATTAGCCTAGGGATCATCACAGGGAAAAGGAAATTTATAATAAAATTAATTAAGTAAATAATTAATTAATTAATTAGTGGAATCTATTAGAGTAAGTATAGTTTAAATAAAGAAAAGACAAAGCAAAATTAACATTTTTGTTTGTTAGTGATAAATAACATGCCAATTGGGGGTTTCATTATGGAACCAAACAATCAGTCGAATTTTTTTCTGACATATAATTTTATAATTAGTAGTACTACTACTAATTAGGGTGCATTATCATTAACAGCTGACAATTAGGCCATTAGATTTCTTAATTTATAGTACTAATCATCTCCAAAGTTCTAATGTCATGTGCAGATTGTCACCTCTCCATCATCCGCGGAGACACTTCAAAATTCAAACAAGTAGCGACTGAGCTAAGATTTTCAGTTTAATTAGAACTTACGAGTTACGAGTATAATAAAAGTAATAATATATTTAATGAAATTTTATGAGTGGAATCTGGAAAGGGCACGTAGAATATATTCAGATCTTACCGCTATCTCGTGGAGGTAGAGAAACAATTTTTGGAAGACCCTCGACTCAAGTGAAAAACAAGGAGACAACGAAGAAATATAATAAGTAAAAAAAAAAAACAGTGTCAAATTCTATTAGAAGGGAGAAAAAATAACAACAGAATAGTGTGATTTATGAATAAAGAATATACTAGGACAGATTGTTGACTTAAGAGTATTGACTCATATTTTTTTGCTTACAAGATTATGAATAAATTATTTGTATGTATTAAATAAAATTTTAAATATATATCTAGAATTTAAACTGAAGCAACGAAATTCGACCTCTTTTAGAATGACTCCACCTCTACAAATAAGCAGAATCATTGGACAATACAACAACAACAACAATAACAACTTACTCAATGAGATCTGAAATGACAGCGTGTATTCATTATCTTATTTATATCTCGAAAGATAAATAGAAACATGTACATTATGTTAGTAACATTACTTTATAGGTTACGATTTCATATGACATTTCATTTATACGTATGCTTATTAGAATTTCATTTAAGTATTCTGATTAAAATGAGCATCCTTATTTGTTTACTAGTCATTTTGTATGTTTCTTATACTAGTATATGTTGTATATGTATTGATGTTCCTAAGTTCAAGGACGTTGCAGTTCTATTAATGCAAGTTCACAAGGCGACAAACATTCATATTAGGTCAAGTCTTATTCTTCGATCAATTTTTTAGTGAACTTCATCTCTATCTGGGCCTTGTTCTGATCAGATGTTAATTGTACAGTTTTCAAATTTGTAAAGGTCTCCTAGACATTTTATAGTTATCATATTGTATAATTTTTGTTTAAATGACTCTATATTGTGTATGCAATTTATTTAACTATTTTTGCTTGCTTATTGTCTTATAGACTTGTATATATCTCAGACTAAGTATCATATATTTGTGGTCCAATTCTTCGACGGAAGACGTGACATATGTGTATTAGATATTATGAATAAATTTTTTGACATAAATTAAGAACATTTAACAAAAGTACTTAGTTTAAATTTGAGGTAAGCTAAGACTTTATTCCTTGCATTGTTTCCTTTACCTTTGACATATTTGTTAAATGAATTTGAATAAATATAAATAATTTTAAAATATGATAATGTATATATGTCGGAACAAACATGTTCTCGATTTTACACTTATATATGATTTGCTCTTAAGATTTATAGCTTGATTTGATATCACCAACGTTTACAACATGAATTATACATAACAATTTACATGGTATATGAATATACTAAATATACATGCATAAGATATAACAAAAACTATGAGGGAGAACTAGTCAATCATGCATTATTCATTGATGACAAAATATTATGAGTTATTTTGGACATTTTGATCATGAGATGTTATTATTCGAGTTTTGACTCACATAAATGATAAGACGTTATAAGTATTCTCAAGTAGGTTCATTTATTATAATAATATAATTTCTCATCGAAGACTGTTGTAGTCAAACTTATTTATTAGTTCGTTGAATATTTCATATTGCTTTATAGTTTATTATTTTTTAAATAAAAAAATGGACAGTCACAATAATTACTTATGCGCTAAAATCTAAAATAAAATAAAGTGGGGCTTATTAAGTAATTGACCGTCCTAATCGCACATCGAAAGTAGAGCAACTCATACATACTTACTACTTCTACATAACATTGTTATAAACGAAGATACAATAAATGGTTTATCTTTTATTTTATCACTTTTATGTTCTCGTAAGAATGGATCTTGTATGGTTTCAGAACTATTGATGAACTCGAGAGATGAAAAAATTATTTTTAAGGTGTTGTATGTATAACTATTTATTTTTATTTTCTTATTTCTCAAATTGATTTTTATGAGTATGCATTCATTTGTTTCGATACTTAATTTTAATGTCAGTTTAAACTCAATTTTTGTTTCAGAAGTGGATTTTGGTGAAATCATCATTGGAAACGATTGCTTGATTAAAATCGAAATCTTTTATATTCTGTTGAATCATAAAACGCGTTGCTTTTTTAGAATGGGCAAAATACCATCAAATTTTGTCATTTTCGTCAAGGTGAGTGATTTCAATCGCACTATTATTTTTAAATTTAACTAATAGCCTTTGTATTTGTTTGTTTAGTCTCACTTCATTTTCTATGATGCAATTAATGCAAAATTTTGATATCAAACAAATAATTTTTATCAAATTTAAAAAGGTAAAATTGGACCAATTTTAATGGGTAGGTCGTAATCCAATTCATCTCATGAGCTTCAGATTGATAAGACTAAAATAAATTAAAGCAATTTAGGATAAATCATGGAAAAAATATTAAATCTCATCAATAATGTTTGATTTTTAAAGCTAAGTAAACAAAAAGTCTCGCTTCATTTTCTATGATGAGATTAATGGATACGATAGTAAAGTTTCGAAATATCAAACAAACAATTTTTATCAAATTCAAAAAGGCTAAATTAGACTAATTTAATGGATAGATCGTAATCTGACTCATCTCGTGAACTTCAGATTGATAAGATTAAAATAAATTAAAGTAAATTTAGGATAAATCATGAAAAAAAAATATTAAATCTCATCAATAATATTTAATTTTTAAAATTAAAGTAAATAAAGAACTTTGCCCTTCTATCAATTGTATAAAGAGAAAGTAGACCAACAAATTGATTTTTTTTCTCAATTCAATCAAATCAATCCTCATCTAGAATGAATTATTATTTTAATTGATCTTTTATATGTTAGATTATTTATTTACTAGAATAATTTCTTATAAGCTCTAAATTTCAAATACTCTTCTATTACATAAAAATATACGTATTTTGATACATTTAAAAAAAAAAGTATTTTAGATATTTCTCACTATGTTCTTAATGCCTTCAAGATGTTTATTATGAATAATTAAGTTAATTTATTCATAATTTTAAACGTATAAAGAATTTCTTATGAAGTACTCTCACTATATTACTTTTTGTATTTATAAATCAAATAAAACAAAAAATGAATAGGTTGTTTTTTTATTTCCACCTTTATTCCTATCTTGATTTGTCAATTTGTTTATATATTTTTTTTCAATTTTTTATATTTATTTCTCATCTAGGCATTCCGTGCAAGTAAATTAAATGAGCTCATATAAGTACAAACATTATATATATATTATGTCATAAAATATTAAATTTGAATGAATTTTTGTTTATTGGAGTACCTATTTGTTTTGTTTATTGAATGGCAGTCCAATGTTTGGCATTTTGTAGACCCAGTCAGTAGAGGTTATTTATTTTAGACCAATTCTTTGTCTTTTTTATACTCACACAGCTCTATCCTTCCCCTGTACAGCAGTACACAATTATTAAAGAGATATATATTTTCTACTATTTTATTTTAATTCAATTCTAATAGAATAATCTTCCAAAAATGATTAAGACAATTAAATCGTGACAAGGATTTAATAAACGCACGCAACAAACATAAGTATCTAAATAGTAGAAAATAAATAATGCCCACCGGCAGTTTTCGGCTATTTTCAAATTACGGGAGCTGATAATGACTATTTGAAATGGAGTATATTTTAAACGATCGGACAATATTTGATACAAAATTTAAATATATGACAAATTTGTTTGTCTTTTCATAGTTGAGGGGTAAATTTGAATCGATCTACTAACAATAAAAGCATATTTTGGATCAAATTCAAACAGAAGGAAAAATATTTTTGTCCCCTTTTTCTTTCTTAAATGAATTGTCAAATGTTCATTTATTTGTACAAAAAAATAACCTTTATTTATTGCAGCTACAATTTCCTCCCTACTTGTTAATTATTTTGATATAACATATCTTAATTAGATTTTATGAGTTAGTATTTAATATTTAAACAAATGATTTTTTATTTTTTTTGGTGAAAAGAAGAATTTGAAGCTTCACATTTTTCTAGTGGGCGTAAGCCCAAACTGTTTATCGAAATCGAATGTTTGTATAAGCCCACTTTTTTTAATGGGCTTGAATTACCAAAATGATATCTTCAACTTTGGGCCGGTCTTGCAGAAAAAGGATACGTGATCTTGAATTTATGGTCCCATTTAACAAAGTCTCTAAAATATGGCGCGTGTTGCCTATCGGACATAAGTTTTAGTTGTTATGTGAGCATAGGTTAATTTTACCTATGACGAAAGAGTTTGAGGGATTTCAAAAAGTAACTAACGATGAAGATGATGTATGTTGTTTATCGGGTATGAGTTTTAGTTATATTGACTTGTGAACAATTTAGCAACACAAATAACTGGCTAATTATATAGGTTCATTGTATTGAAATGTTTCAAACTTGTATTTCATAGGAAAATTAATTTATGCAGACGAGCCAAAATATCATTTTCGCAAATCTGAAAAGATACAATTCAAATTCATTCTCTTATTTCATCTCACTCTCAATTTAATTTTTTGTTACTTCAATTGAGAAATTTGTGTTAAAAGTTATAAGTGAAATTTGCAGATATTGTTATCATTCAATCAATTAACGTAAAAGTAAGATAAAGATAAAGTCAAATCTTGTATAATTGATATGGCAAATCAAAACTTTTTATCACTGTTTTTAGGACAAAATAGAATGGATTACACCACTATTGAACTTTAGTGTCAATTAGCTAATGATCACCATCTATGAAACTCCTTTTAGGACCCCCAATTGTCAATTGCAATGATACTCATGAGTCATTATAACTTTGATCAATTTTCCCCAACATTTTCTCCTTCAAATTTCTTAGCTTGTTTCTTTAGTGTTGGAAATTGGGGCCTAGCCATGTGATATTTTGATTACTTTAATGTGGTCGGTTAAATTCATCATGGATCGACAAGTTACATGGGTTGTTAGCTTATCACAATTTTTTTTTTAATCTTGATTTGAACCAACAATATGAGCAAGCTCACACAGATAGAGTTATATGTATATTTAACTTATTTTTCACTTTTATCTTATCAATATGATGATATGAAATGAAGAAGCGTAGATTCATATATCCAACCCTAACTTATTTGAGATCAAGATCGTATAAATTCTTTTGAGGAGAAGGGTGGACCTAAAAAAAAAAAAAAAAAAAGAAGAGACAAACCTTTAATGAGATTTGACCTTTGCTCTATTTTGATACAATGTGATTATGTGAAATTGCAACATATAGACTAGAATTTAGATATTAATATTTTTACTTCTTTACAAATTACTTTAAAGTTTCATCAACTTGGGATCGTGAATCCAATTAGATTTAAGTTGTCGACAAAATAAAATAGAAAAAGATGTAAAATTCTACTTTCTTATTTGGAAATATTTATAAGAAAAATCTCAAAAGGTATACGAGTGCATTTACGTAACTTTTGAATGAGAAGCTTTCTTGGAAATAATGCCATCAACACGAATTTATTTTATTAAAATTATCCATTTTAAAAATGTCATGTGCCAAAATCATGGAACTACATTCCTTTAAAGTCAAATAAGCTACAAAAGCCTAGTAAAGTCAATGACTTACTCCTAAGGATAATCGATCCACAGTAATGAATAGGATAGCTTCTATACCTGCCTATGTGAACTTTTAAATATAAATATAAATATATAGTTAGGATCAAAATTATTGAGTTCTGAGACATGTTTGTAGCTCTATCCTTAATAACGAGACAAGTAAAGGTTGTAAATGGAGGTGCGAATTCCCAAATTGAAATTTATGAGTTTTTAGTGCATTTTGCAACATATATTCAAAGCTAAAGTTATTGAATTTTGTTGAACGTGTACAGTTAATTGTGTATTCGCCCCTTGATTATGAATGTGTTGATTGATTCTAGAGAAAGAATTATGTGACTATAAACAAACAAAAAATGGAATCAAAATGTTGATCATAACCACGATTGACGGCGTTTTTATGACTTTATTTGTTATGATTAAACAAAAAGGATAAACAATTTGATGAGCTGTAAAAAACAGCTTATCCAAAGTTGTCCAAAGAAGAACCAGAAAAAAGCAGAATCACTAGTCTTTGTACAAAACCAAAAGTCATTTTCTTGAAGTTTATTAAGAAAGTTGTAGTAGAAAAAGAAACTATTTTGACAAATTACAATTTTAATACAATCAAATTTCTCTATAACAACGTCGTTTGTCTGGATACTTTTTAGTTGATATAATAAAATGATGTTGTAGAGAGCATATAATTTAACATATCATGAAAACTCGATTCCAAAGAAAATTTGGCTGAATGTTACTACAGAGGATAAGAAAAAGGGCAGTCAATGCATGTATTGTGCGCAGCCTTACCCTGCATTTTTGAAAGAGCCTATTTCCACAGCTTTAACTAGTGAACTCCTCGTCACATGACAACAACTTTACTATTTACGCCAAGGCTTTCCTAATGAGGATGATTGTTATGTATAGACAAGGTGCCTTTAGTTTGCATTTTGGTAGACATCTAAAAGGGCTTCTTGGTTTGTTGGTTGCTATATCTGTATGCTGTTTTTCCCCCCAACAGAAAACAAAAATATTGGTACTATAGGTTAAACATTAGATGAGTAGCTTAAAAGGTTCAAAATCTGAGCTTTAACTACATATCAGTTGGTTACGACTATGTTGCTCTGATCCTCCAAAAATGTTGTCATACTCGTGTTGGATCCTAGCATTTTTTGGAGTATCCAACACAACACCTTGCACGATTTTTGGAGGTTCCGAGCAACATAGTGTTGATGCATACTAAATGGTACTGTCAAATTTTAATGATATATCAATGTACTATAAGCAAAACTTTGCCATGGGAAACAGAAAAGATAAAGGGAAATTCATTGGAACATTCATCTAAAAACATTTTCACATCTCCCATTCATCGTCGTGTTCTAATATTTACACAATAGGCAAAATCTGAAGTATAAACTTTATCAATCTCAATGGTGAAAAACCATTAAAGATAAAAGTTTTTACTACTATCCATGAGGCAATCCAAAAAAAGAAAAAGAAAAAAAGAACAGAATTCTAACCACAAAAAGATCAAATATCATTGATTTATGGTTCCCTTTCTTGCGATTCCTCGAGTATAGAACCTTTCACTGAAATGCCATCAAGAATATCGCTTTCTGAATCAGTTTGTAGTTCTTTAAACTTGGTCATCACTTGTATCATTGTTGGCCTTTTGTAAGATTTCTCATCAAGGCATTCAAATGCAACTTTCAAGTAATGATAGAGTTCAGCATCACCAGATAGATTTGTTATTAGCTCAGGATCAAGAATCTCGTGACTTCGTTTCTCGTTATGAAGTTGCTTTGCCCATCCAACAAGATTGTTATCATCACCGAATACACGGGGATCTATTGGCCTTTTCCCTGAAAGAAGCTCCAACAGTATGACACCATAACTGTACACGTCCCCTTTTGCGGTGCACCTGAAACTTTGGTAGTACTCTGGAGGAACATAACCAGGAGTACCAGCAAGTGTACTCACACTTAAATGAGTATCCAGAGCATTTACCAGCCTTGCCATTCCAAAATCAGAAACTCGTGCCTCAAAGTTTTCGTCTAAAAGTACATTACTGGACTTCATATCGCGATGAATGATGTGTGGTATGCAGCTGTGGTGAAGAAATGCTAATCCTCTTGCTGATCCTATCGCGATTTTCTTTCTAGCTGGCCAATCAAGAAACATCCCTCCTTTCCCGCCATCATGAAGAACAGATTCAAGACTTCCCCATTTCATGTATTCGTATACGAGAAGCCTTTCCTCCCCAATCTTGCAATATCCAAACAAAGGGACAAGGTTTCTATGTTTGATTTTTCCAATAGTCTCCATTTCAGCCATGAATTCTCTGTCTCCTTGACCTGTTACGTGCACGAGCTTCTTGATTGCAACAGTACTGCCATCTCTCAGCTGAGCCTTGTAGACTTCACCAAAACCTCCAGAGCCAATCATGCTTTCAGAGCTGAACCCGTTGGTCGCTTCTAGAAGATGACCAAAGGTCAGCTTCCTCAATGGTTTTTCAAATGTTGCCACATTAATGCTTAGAGGCTCGGGAACGGTTGATAGTTTCCAGCTGCTACTGCCAGAAGTTGGAAGGCTATCAATGTATTTATCTCTCTTCTCCTCCTCATTCTGAGTCTTTTTAATCTTATAAAGGGCAATAACAAGTAGGATAATACATACAAAAGAGACCATAATACCAACCACCATTCCTATAGTTGTAGGCTTCTTATTCCCATGATGGTAAATACTCGATGAATGGTGTCCATTGCCCGAGCCACAAGGAGGAAGGGGAACGCCACAAAGGCCTGAATTGTTTTCGTATCTTGAAGCTGGAAATGTAGTCAGCTGTCCACCAGAAGGAATCGTTCCCGATAAGTTGTTGTTTGAAACATCAAGATCACTAAGAAATGAAAGGCCTCCTAACGAGGGTGGAATGAATCCCTGTAGGCTGTTATGTGATAGATCAAGAACTCCAACTATCTTTAGACCTCCAAAGTTGAATGGAATGGTTCCGGTAAAATTGTTGTGTCCCAAATTCAGAACTTGAAGGAAGCTCAATGAACCTAAATTATCAGGAATAGTTCCTGATAAAGAATTGTAGGAAAGATCAAGGTAAATCATGCTTCCATTGCTCGTGAAGGTGTACATCGTCCTGCCAGAGTAGATCCTAGTTGATGGACAGAAGTGAACCATAGGTAAAATCGCAAGCCTCTCTTCACGGATACCCTCGAACTCAACCAGTCCACCAGCACCCCTGCATTCAGTTCCACCCTCATTTCTCACAAAAGCAAACTGTTTTCCAGAAGCCATTCCCGGATTAACATGGCCAGCTTGATCAGCAAGCTCAAGAGGGATTGAACCTGTTAGAGCATTGCTATTCAAATCTAGCCATATCAAGCTCCTGCACGAACCTAATCCCCGAGGGATCGGTCCAGTAAGTGAGTTATTACCTAACTGAAGGATAGCAAGATTTGCAAGATTCCCAATTCCTTGTGGTATCTCTCCAGACAGTCGATTGCTGGACAACGAAACCCAAACCAAGTTGGTACATTTGGAAATGGACTGTGGAAGTGCCCCTGAGATGAAATTGTTATTGAGAATGAGTGTTTGAAGGTTTCCTCCATTGATGCAAATGCCCTCAGGAATTTCACCTGTGAGATTATTAGCCCACATTACCAATTCCGAAAGATTTGGAAGGTTCCAAATCTCCAGTGGGATCGAACCAATCAAGTTATTGAAGCTGAGATCAATCTTCCTGAGGTTCCTACAATGTCCAAGCTGTTTAGGCACAGTTCCAGTAAGATAATTACTGGCTAATAGCATCGTCTCCAGTGGAAAGCCTGAGGCTGCTAAACAAAACTCTGAAGGTACATTCCCAATAAACGTGTTGGAACTGAGGTCTAGCACCTGAAGTTTTGTACAGTTTACCAAAGACTTTGGTACATAACCAGTTATGTTATTGAATGGCAAGTAAAGATACCTAAGATTTGTCAATGAACTGATGACAGTATTCAAGAAATCACCCGATAGCTCATTGTTACCAAGATTGAGACTGAAAAGTGAAGAGCACAATTTAAAAGTTGAAGGGAGTTCACCAGTCAGCCGGTTTCCCGAAAGATCAAGCTCCTCAAGTGTGCTGCAACTCTGCCCCAATTCTGACGGAATTTTATCAAAAAACTGATTGTGGGCTAGCACCAATCGCTTCAAGCTCTTCAACTTCACCAATAACTCAACAGGAATCTCCATTCGGATCGAATTATGGGCAATGTTCAGTGTATTGAGGCTCTGGCAATTTGCCAAAGAGGGAGGAAACTCAACTGAGGTAAGGTTGTTGAAAGACAAATTTAGGACAGTGAGATTTTGACAAGTCCCAAAATCAAGATCATTGATTTCTCCAGTTAAGTTATTACGCGAAAGATCAAGAACAGATAGACTCTTGCAAGAAGAAATGGAGCTTTTTAGCTTGCCAGCAAGCTTATTTGAGGAGAAATTAAGGAGATTCAAATTCTGGCAATTGGACAGTGCATAACTTAAAATGCCAAAATCTGAAATGGTGTTACTTGATAAGTCAAGCTGCAATAGTGAAGGTCCAAACTTTAGAACAACCCCTTTAATTGAATTCCCAGAGACATTTAGGTACTTAATTTTATCACAAGACTTCAACAAAGGCTCTAAAACAAGAACCTCAGAGAAATTATTAGCTGATAAATCAAGAAACTCAAAGCTACAAGAACTAGCTATTGAGGAAAGATTGCCATAGAAATGGTTGCCATTGAAATTAACTCTGAGCAAAGTAGGCAAGGCCATGAGATCAGTGAGGTGAAGTAGACCACTAAGCCCAACACTAGACAGATTAAGCTCAACAACTTGACCATTTGAACATGAAATCCCATTCCAAGTGCAAGGACTTGAAGAAGATAAAGTCCATTCATTCAAGAATCCATTTGGATCAGATTCAACAGAGGACTTCTTGAAGGCTAATAACCTCCCTACTTGATCATTTTCAGCTAGTTTTCTTGCATTTGACACCACCATAAAAAAACTACAACTCAGAAGTATTATCATAAAGACAACATTTTTCAACACCCCATTTAGTGAAAAATATTCTTGGCATCTTTTATGACTCATATTGCTGTAAAAAACACCACCAACTGCATAAAAATCAATTCTTTAGAATCTTTAATAGCTCATCTTGCTGAAAACAAACACCACCACCAACCAACTGTATAAAAATCAATTCTTTCAACTATTTAAGAACACCCCTCCATCCTACAATCTCCAAATCTTCAAGAAAACCTGTCCATTAATGATGAAAAACCAAACAGAGTGAATAAAAGAGCTCCAGAAATGATGGAAAATCAAGAAATGAATGAAAAGACAGGAACTTTACTAGATTCTTGATGGGTATTTTCAAGTCACAATCTTGAGTTTGTTAAAAAGAGAGGATTTTTGGTATGACAGCTGCTGCAGGTGTTTTGCTTGTACAAACAACAGTACCCCAGTAGTGAAGAAGAGGTTTCTTGATGTGGGGTGGCGTGGTGGGGGGTAAGGGGTAGAGTACGATGTTCAGACACAATTGTCGGCTGGTCACAGGAAGTTCATGAAAAAATGTGTTTACTAAAACATAAACATCAATACAAGGTACAACAAAGTTTCTGCAAAACTTAACTAAGTAAAAATTGTTGAAAGAATGTTTTAAAGTAGAAAGAAAATGAAGGGGAAATTGGTAAAGATGAATGAATAGAATTAGCACTTTTTTTGTGTGGAGTTTGCTATTTCTCTTTGCTTTTATTTTTTAACATTCAACAAGAGGCACCTCATGACTCTCTATAGTCTATTTTAATTTCTTTTTTGATAAGAAATATGCTGCTTTTTTCTCATATTTGGGTCCAGTCAAACTTGGGATTTGATTCTTTTTTTTCTTTCTTTCTTTTACTTAATCACTTTAATTAGGGTGTGGTGGACCCCACCTTAGCTTTTGGTAGGGTGGACACAAAAGACAAATATTGGTTAAGTGCTCACATTGGAAGATGATGAATTTCGAGCTTAACTTAATTCGAGAAATTAGCTTATGAAGCGAGGATTGATCAAGATGATAAAACTAGTTTAATTATACAACCTTATATTAGCATAAGACTTTCATTATCCATTAGTTCTTGCACGTCCATAGCTATCAGCTGAAGCATGTATAATATAAAATAGAATTTCAACATTAAATAAATTAAAAAACAAAATGAGTTTAGATATGATATTGTGATAAAATCAAAATTTTGAAATTAACTCAAAATCAAAAGCTAACTTTATGAGGTGATAATATTGCTCATGAAGACTACACAAAGAATTTAATTGCACCATCCCACACCAATGTGAAACGTCCATAATATGTTGATAAAAAAGTAAGTTTGCGTGTTATATTACTGGAGTCAAACGAATTTATGTTGTTTTGTTTTCAGCAATTTGTGTCGTATTATATTGGAGTCAAAGATATTTATGTTGTTTTGGTTCTACTGTCGAGCGGTCAAATTATTGTGTTTTGTTGTTCACGTTTTAAAGATTTAGTTATAAACGTGTAAGTGTCATTGAAGGAAAATAAATTATTGTTTCCTCAACTAATTTTGGACGATTCTAATCACATGAAATAATTTTTAAAGTCGATTTAAGTCTATTATCCATTTTCTTTAACATATATGATCATTTACCTTTTATTCATATTTTATATTAAAACATTTTTGGAGAACATGTTTATATTAAACTAGTTGTTGGACACGTGCTTGACACGTGTATTGCTCAATATTACACAAGGAATTTAATTGCACCATCCCACAACAATGTGAAACGTCCACAATATGTTGATAAAAAGCAGTTTGCATACTATATTACTGAAGTCAAACGAATTTATGATGTTTTGTTTCCAACAATTTGCGTCGTATATTACTGGAGTCAGACGTATTTATGTTGTTTTCTTTCTAATGTCGGGGGGTCGAATTATCGTGCTTTATTGTTCACGCTTTATAGGTTTAGCTATAAACGTGTAAGTGTCATTGAAAGAAAATAAATTATTGTTTCCTCAACTAATTTTGGACAATTCTAATCATGTGAACTAACTTTTAAGGTCGATTTAAGTCTATTATCCATTTTCTATAACATATATGATCATTTACCTTTTATTCAAATTTTATATTAAAACATTTTTGGAGAACATGTTTATATTAAATTAGTTGATGAGCACGTGCTTGACACGTGTACTGCTCAAAATTATGCAAAGAATTTAATTGCACCATCCCACACAAATGTGAAACGTCCA